>NW_021677886.1:3106891-3119427 GCF_001188975.3 Bactrocera oleae | reverse complement strand
TATTTATATCTATATCTATATCTATATCTATATCTATATCTATATCTATATTTATATCTATATCTATATCTATATCTATATCTATATCTATATCTATATCTATATCTATATCTATATCTATATCTATATCTATATCTATATCTATATCTAAATCTATATCTATCTCTATATATATATATCGGGATTATTTATTAAGCTTTAAAACGCACCTGTTGCAGTTTGTTAAAGCTATATGCTTAATCCAGTTTCTAGTAAATATTTTAAGAATTTCGTTTAATGCTGTTCAAAGATTGAAGAGAAAGTTAATATTTAAAATTTTTATAACTCAACTTTAATCAAAATAAAAAAGAAACTATAACAACAATGGACCAATTTCTTATTGCTTATATATGCACGGCTAATCATTTAATCCGATTACTCATCAATGCTGTTTACATTTACTCAACATGATCGGCTCACATAATTTTCACGCAACGAATGCCAGAAAACCTACGCATTAATGCCAGCATAATTTTCAAATTAATATTTAATCAATTGTTGATCAATGTTGTCCCACTTTCTCACAGGAGAGGAGACGCTGTAAGGTGTTGTACAGCGGCTTTAACTATCTTTCTGCTAATCTCATCGTTTTTCTTCGCACGCAATCGTAGCGCCACTTGCATTTGAACGAGCTAGTGACCAAACTGCTTGCAAAAGAAGCGAAAAAAGTAATATATCAAAAGCAGTCAGTTATTTGGCGGTCTAATATTTAATTGAATGCCACCCTGGTGGGCTGGGGAAACTGCAAAGAATGCAGCGGATAATAAAAAAATAATAACGACAAACCAATCAGCGCTGAGGCTCATGTGAGACTTAATGTGATGAAATGTTAACAGGTATTTTAGGAGTTAGTAGTGAATCAAATATTAAAATTTTCAATTATTTGAGTTTGCCCAAATATGTTGGCCTATTTAATAGGGCTGATGAGTTCATTCATGATAAGAGAGCCATAAACAGAGTAGAAATCTATTTGAAAAATGAAAGTGAAGTCGAAAATGTAAATGGAAGTGACTCTTAGTGGTATAAATTGAAAGATAAATGATTATGACGAATGAGTTTCAATTGCAATGCAATGAATATTAGTGGTAATGCTGGGTACATGATGATCGAAGTGCTGCGCAAAGTGGTGATGATGATGATTGCATTAATGATGACTTGCTGGTGAAATTCACTGCCTGTCATTGCAGTATTCAAGGCAATAATCACCCGACTGACTACTGGCTACCGGCTGATGCATAGCTGTCAGCGCTGAATGATTGATTAGCCAACTGAGCGACCTCACTTCGAAGGTGAAGAAAAATGTTATTGATTGCAAGATGCAGTAGCTGGGAAAAAGGGTTTTGAACAAATAAGTGTGAAGAAATTAATAAGAGTAATGAATAATTAATAAGTAATCAGTAGCAATTGTTGGAAGAGTAGTATAAACGGAGCAATTACATAAAGTGGCAGTTCTTTAAAGCAATAATTTTATAATAATTTATATAATAATCATGTTTGTCTTTAATTAACTCGCTCTAAATAAATTAAACTACTTTAAGATATATATTTCACACACCCAATCACCTTAAATCGTCCAGCAAATCCCGCTATATGCAAATATACATTCCGCCAGCGATATGACACACTCTTTGACAGCCTGACTGACAGCTGTGCATATTATGCACTATATTAGCCAGAGAATACCTGCATACCGTCTGCCTCAACTGTAGCAGCCGCTGCTCGTGCGTCTATCTGTCAGAACGCATGCAACTCTGCTTGGAATATGGAAATGTCATTCCGTGAAATTTTTATGTATTTTTTTTTTAATATTCTCTGCTGGCGCTTTCACTCTGAATTCATTTCATTTTTATTTATGAAATTTTTTTTGTCGCTTTTCTTCTTTCGCATAACCTCAACGGCGCATGTGAATTTTATGACACTTTTACGCGCCATAAAGTGAAGTAAATATGTCACTTTGAGTGACAGCTGCGTAGCGAGTCGTGTGCTTTTCGTGTTTCTGTTCCGATTTTGTGATATTTTTGCATTAAAATTATTGCTCATAATATGTCTTATGGTTTAGTGGTGCAAGTGTGGTGAATTGCTGATAATGTTTTTTTATGGGAGGAATTAAAGTAAGTGTAAAGCACACTTACACACCTCTGTCATATTATATAAGCTTGATCGAAAATTTTGTATCCCTTAGAAATAAGAGGAAAAAGTAGATTTTGTTCATATTTTTAATTTTTTTGCAATTACTGAATATAGTTAATAATGTTTTTCAACAAGCAAAATTTTGACCTTCAAAGGCAAATAATATTTCGAATTTGGATACTAGTTTCGAGGAATGGAGAAATTATTCTTCCTTATTATTCCTTCTCTCTGAAAAAATTGGTTTACCCAGAAAAATATTTTATTTTGTCTACGGTGTTATGAATGATTACATATAGCCTAAAAGGTATAAATTTGCCAACGATTGGGATACGAACTCTGAATGGTTGAATTATCCAAATACCAATGCTATAAACAGACAGTTAACTCTACTTTTAATATATACTAGTACAATGATTTAATAAAAACTGGTGACTTTAAACTATTTCTTCGTTATATCGCTTGTATTGTAATGAAAATTTCCCATGACCTTCTGTTGTTTTTACAATAGTTTGCCATACAATATTGAATATAAATCGATACAAAACAATAAAAATGGCAGATAATTCAAAAAATGACTGCATTGATCTCAGGATTTCTCAACTCTGGAAATTGAATTGACTCATTAGTCATAGTACAGTTATAAATGCAAACAAATATTGAGTTAATTAGTATTTAATATAGAGCAAAATATGAAGATAATAGCTATGTGCATACTTGATTCAGAGGTACAACCGCGGTTGGTTATAAAATGTATTGTTAAAACGGGCGGGATCTTTCGAGAGTAATAACATACACAGCAAAGTTATCTAGTTCGATTTCTAACCTTAAATTTAGATTTGGTTCTACTTGTAAGAGTTAGCTTCAAAGTTTTGGCGGGACTTTAGTCCATCAAAAAATCACTCGAAACTTAGTAAGCAGTAGTTGTATCTTTTTCGGTTCGTCTATGCTTTATGTTACGTTTAAGGAGTAATTCAGAAATCAGGAAAATCTAATAATACTATGATTGAATGTAGGTAATGCTCAAAGGAGTAATAAAAATTTCAATATTGCAATTTCCCAAAAATGTGTTTTTTTTTATGAAAAATCTTATTGCTTCGATCATTACTTGACAAACAAATGAGATTTTTCGAATTTCACTAGTGGATATAATCCCTTAGCATTATTTATAATGCATTAAGAGAGGCAGATATTAGTCATCATCAAAAAGAGTGAAGAGGGTTTAAACCTCATATCAAGTTTCGAAATTATAAATTGCTTCAACTGGTTGAAAATTATCTTCAAAAAGCCGTATGAGCTCTCTTCTCTCTCAAATGGTCAGTTCCAGAAACTTTTGGAACATTTCCAAATATTTGCTAAGCTTATAATGCGATTGAGGGAGTTTCAAGTTTTGGGGCCCTGAGGCTATGACGATTCTACAAACGAGAGAAAGTATATATTTTAGACTGCAGAAAGAGATTATATTTAAAACAAAATAATGAGAACTTTTAACAAATTTGGTATATGAAGGAGATCAGAAAGATATTTGCTCTAAAGCTGGACACACTAAAAAACTTTATGTAGAACAAAAGTTCCAAAAATAGAATTTCTCATTTATCAAATGATATTTTGGTTTTTAATAATGATATTTTGGTACTTAAGTAGTTATTGCCACATATATAATTACATATTTTCAGTATACCATTAACATTGAATATTTTGTTTTTCTTTTACATATTTTTTTTACCGCAAAACTATTTAAAGCGCTTATATCGCAAGCAATTATTCGCCGCTTAGGTGTAATTATTTAATCTGTTATACCAATTTCGCTGTTAATTGTTCTAACTGCATACATTAAGGTATAAAAATACATGTGTACTTGTATATGTATGTATTTGCACCACATCTTGCCTCAATTAAAGAACAGCAAAGCCATTAAAATTATCTCAGACAAGCAAAAGGGCAAAAGTTCTCAATGAAAAGCGTGTCGAAAAACGTTTCGAATAAATCAAAAGCAAAGCTATAATTAAAATGTAATTAGCTATGTATAATAATAAAAAGCGACAGCAACAATAAAAAGCGAATGAAATATAATAATGATGTCGAAGCGGATATATAATAACTTTTATAAAGAATATATATAAGTACGTGGTTACTCTTTGTAGTATGGTGCAAAAATCAGCGCTGAAATTTTTATATTTTTACGAAATACTTTGACTTGATTGTTTATAATATAATGATATAAAATTGAATATTAATTGAGCCATAAAAGGGATAAACCCAACAACTGCTGACTGAACACTCGATTAGTTCTATAATGGCTGTGCTATTTATTAAGTGTTAGCGAAAATTTAACGCTATTAAGTTAAGTTTTTTTTACCTCAGGTTATTAATGAAGTCAAATTGTTTGCCGTCGCATTATAATTATTTAAAAATATTTCAACACAAGTGTTTGCCAGCCCGTTGGCGCTCGCCTTTAATGTGGTCAGCACAGCTATACGTATATACAATAATTGCATCTACATATGTATAAATTATTAATATACACATCACTTATGATTTGTGCGGCACCTAAAGTAAGTGTCTTGCGGCTATGCACACCAAATGGTGTTTTATGCAAATAAATTGCTGTAAAAAAGCGATTTTTGTTTGACCAGCAAGCCGACATATGTCACGGCGTAAACACGTGAAAATATACACATCAGTGAAAATTTTAAAAATTCTCAAGAAAGTATCTGGAATCGCCAAAAATAAACGACTGTAAATCAAATAAACCGATGAAGAAGAAGAAGCAACTCGCGTGAGTTGTAAAATGATCTAATAATGAGTTCAATTATAATAATATATTTTATTCAAGGTTGTATTTGGGATTGTATTTCATTTATATAGTCTATTGTTGCATTCAAAACTTTTCCTTTCAGCTTTAGATTTCTTGGGTTTATAATCGTATTATATTTTCTAACGACTTTTCTGTGCGAAGTCTGACAGCTGATTTCTAAAAGACACCTTATTCGAAGTTTCTTGTATGAAGAAAACAACAAGCTAGTTTCAATAAATGATTAGTACATTTTAATATTACTACGCATCTATATTATAAGTTAAAAGTCTTCCGACTGGCAAAGACTTGTATCGAAACAAAGTTATTTTCACAGATGTCATATCTGGTTTGAGAGAACAGTGGTTTTGAGCGTCGATTTCCTAGATAAGTAAATCTTGGAGTTCTTCACTATCGCCGTACCATCCTCATTTTTCGCAGAACTGTGCTCTTCTGATTGAGTTATAGTCTTACAGCTTCTCAGCGCTCTTCCGACTCCGGTTGCAACTTTCATTTTGCTTATGAAAGCTGTAAGAAATATGTATATTCCACAAAATTGATCAAGTGATCTCTGTTTTATAGACCATGCCTTCAAAAATGTGGTTTTCTATACTGCGTTTTCAAATGCACTGATTACACTGACATTACTGATCGATTTTACACAAGTTTTACTATAGCTTTGTCATAATAGCTCGGAAAGAGTTTACGTAAGGTCCGCCGAGAGATATTCCTGCATTTAAGTCAGTTCTGTTACTGCTTTGATTATCAGAAATGCCATGGGTGTTGATCTTTTCGAAGTGGGAAGGGTTTCGGCTTTAGCTTCAGTGGTAATCATAAATGCATGTTATCGTCAAAATATTCGATTAGTATAGTTAGAATGATCCGATTTAGGTCAAATATGTATCGTTTTGTCTGATAATTTTTTGTCATTTTGAATGCCATAATTCCATTCTCATAGAAATCGTCGCCCTTATTAGCAAAAACAAAAAACTGATACAGTCGGTTTTCATACGAATTCTTGACCAGCAAAATCAAAATATCACCATAGATAGCAACAGACAATAATTACTTGGTGCAAGGTCTAGACCATAAGGTGAATACGTAAGAACCACACAACAAATCATCCGGAACTTCTGGTCAGTTATTATGGATGTGTGTGGCCTGGTGCTGTCCTGATGGAACACAATTCTCTTCCTATTGACCAAAGCTGATCGCTTCTGGGCGATTGCTTCCTACAGACGGTCCAGTTTGTTGAATTAATTGTATGAATTATAGTAGATACATGTGAGCCATATAATGCAAAAATAACGGATTTCTTTTACTTATAGATAATAAAATATCGATAAATAATTTTTACTGCTTTTGAACTAGTTTAAAAGTTATATATATCTTCTGTGCTTATATGTTAGGGTCTATTTATGCTGCTTACTCGGTTGTCATAAGGGTTTGGACGGATATTGTAAAAAAGTATGCTAAGTTCATATTTTCAAACTTCATCGTTGAATTTATATTTGCCGCGAATTAAACGATAACCTGACGCTAATCTTCTGCTTATTGTGAATTATTGAAGTGTGGTCACTTACTTTAAAACTAAAGATTTATTTGTTTAATATTAAAGCCAATATGTTATTGCAATCCATACGCGAAAATTTATTTAAGCAATTTATAAATATTTTTTTAGTAAACTAATACACTTTGCTCTGTATTTGTACTATGTTTGTATATTTTTTCTTTAAAGTTTTGTTTATAAATAAATTCGGCATCATACCGCGAAGTTTGCTAAAATTGTTTCTTAAATTATTATTTTTGGAAATTTAAATCCTGTTGTTGGTGTCATTGTTTAAATGAAATACCCTTGCTGCTTCTTAATTTGAGTTAAATTGTAAAATATGTTTGTTTATCTCGCGGACAGACAACTTGCTCTGGTTTATTTGCAAAGCGAGCGTAAATCAATTTTTGAGAAGTATACTACTCTTTGTTTTACTACTAGTTGTTATAAACATCAACGACAAAACAGGGGTACTTTTTGCGAAATTTGAGTCCCATATTTGTTGCGTCTGAGTATTGTTGTAGACTCAGAAACAGATATGTAAATAAATTTATAGGAGTAACGAATAATGCGTTATATTGTGCAAATAAAATAAAATATGAAATAAACATGGACCACACTGCATATGTAAACGCCTTTTTCTCATTTTTTTTACAGGAAAATAGCTTGCTTTAATAAAAGGTATGAATTTATTCCGAAAATCTTTTTAGCGATGTGTGAAGTTTATTGATAAAAATCGACTCAACTTCGATAAACCATTTTTACCCAAAGGTAACAAGTTTCATTTAAAGTGTATAACATTCACGTTTTTGATTGTATTTTAGAAATGTTTTTTATATTAAATATGTTCTATCAAACTAACCATTATTGGCAGTTTGGTTCAGATGTATTATTTCCCGTTTCCTTTAAATTTCGCGAAATAATAATTGTCATCTGCAGACGATAGCGTGGCCACAACATGTTTCATGAACTTATTGAATGGTTTACGCTAATAGAAACCTCGTTTTTTGCTTATTGCATCAGTAGAAGTAAAGGATTAAGGATATTCTAAGTACATCCTCCTATATGGATCATTACTTTTCGCGCTTATATATATTGATCATTGCTTTTTGAGTTAGTTAGTTAGTTAGAGTCTAGTTACTAGCAATGCTTCGATAACTTTTGTTATTCGATAGTATTTATTCTGTATTTATTAAAAAGTAATAATTTTTTTACAGTAGTACTAAGTTTTTTAATAAATTATCAATATTACAAACTCGATAAAATAATGGAAAATAATCGAGTATGTAGTATCGATTATTTTATGTTAGAACGATATAATACATACTTCTCTAAACGCAACTGAAATGATAAAGTGCCTCACAAATTCCACTTAATGTCATGTTGACTAATACAATTCGTATTTAAACAACATTTTCCCTTACAGTGAACTATTATTTCAACATTTTTATGGTAATCCACAATTAATAATGACTACATGACTCAAAGTACATATGGAATATTTCCGCTTTTGGAACGCCAAGCGCTGAATCTCAACGTTGACAGCCAACGAAAAGAGACAAAAAGCTTGTGGTGACATAAAATTAGAATTTTCCTTAAGCAATGATGCATTCTAATGTAGCTAATTTAGAGTTAGGGCGGGTCAAAATTTGTATGGTAAAATTGCTAGCGAAAAGTGAATATAAAAGAAAAGTCTATAGTATGATACTGCTATAGAGACATTGTAGTGGATCTTACTTTTACTTTTAACATTCACTATACGATTTTATAAGCTGGAGTGACATATCATATATGGAGGAACAGTTTTAAAATTTCTTGGAGTGCAAAGGTTCACCTTTTTTTCCATAATTATAACATTATTTTTTTAGGTTTTTAGTTTATTTAATTTTCTTCCAATAACTTTTACATCAGTTGGCAACTCTATATAACTATTTTGATTAAATCATACTAACATTTGTGAAGAACTGATCATTACAAAATATTTTTATAAAAAACTTAAATTTTCCATCCTAATGTGCTTCCATAAGAAACTTATGCTACATTTATTATTGAAAATCAAACAAAAAGTCTTGGCGAAAGTAAATATCTGCTGCCAACGCAGCCAAGTGGCTGTATTTGCGGGGGCGCGACACCTCTATAAGTTGGTGTAGCGCCACATCGCCTTGCAATGTGTTGCATTTAATGCAGCCGCAGTTGACAACGCACTTTTTTATTTGCTGCTCAAATTGTGCGCACTGAAGTTGTGAAAGACACGTATATGTACATATGTATGTGAATATTTTCTTAAAAATATAATAAAATCATAGCGAAATTTCGCAAAGAAAATGATATAAAAATTGTTACTGTGTAATGCAATGAAATGTGTCTAAAAATAAAAGTGGAACACGCGTACGCATGTTCCCGGTGGACGCAGTCGAAAGGCAGCGAGTAGCTGTCAGCAGCGAACAGCCTGTGGCGTCGGCAACCTACATGTGACGAAATTGCCCAGCACGATGGTTGTCCGCGGTGGCAAAAAACAAAGAAGCTACTTCAAATGGGAGGAGGTTGTCAATTCCAGTGAGGACAAATATATAGTTGTTTTAGTAATTTTGGAGAGAACACTGCTTTTTTGAGTTTAATTAGACAATAACTTCACATTATCAACATAAAGGAGTATCTAAGTATTTTTCTATCTTTTAAGTTCTTTTGAAAAGCTTTTAAACTCGTAATTTTTAAAATTTTTTCGATAAATTTCTTTTATTATTATGTTTTAACTGAGGAGCCACAACTTCTCGAAAAATATATCAATTATATTTTATTTATTTATTTAGAAATGAAATATATATGTTTATTCATTTTAATAAAAACATAATAATATTTATAAGTATTAAACTTTGATTTAAGCTTCTAAATTTGTCATTATTTACTTGCTTAACATAAGGCTAAGCACATGTTGGATCGCGAAATTGGTGCAAAAGAGTTGTTAAGCTCAACACACGCTGTTTTTAATGCGTCCTTTAGTCACAAATCGAATAGTTCATATAGTCAGGGTTGCATGCGAAAAAATTAAGTAAAATTATTCTTCTTGAGCTGCTGGACCTCTGTAAAATTATGTGTAACAAAATTTTCTCATTAATTACTTCGGTAATAATTTAGTAATTTTTATACTCTGAACAGGGTGTTTTAGCGATTAGTGAGTGAGCGATGGCTGAGTGAGCGATTAAGCCATGTCTGTCTGCCTGCACATAGTCTCAGTTTTTGAGATATCGATCTGAAATTTAGCATACGTTCTTTTCTCTCCAAAGTAATTTTCGCTTGTCGTAATCGTCGATGTCGGAACACTATAGCATATCGCTGCCATACAAACCGGTAGACCAAAATCAAGTCCTTGTATGTAAAACTTTTTTATTTGACAAGGTATTTTTACGGCATTTGCAATGCTATAATTCCCGAACAAATTGTTCAGATCGGACTGCTATGGTAAATAGCTGCCATGCAAACTCATCTATAAAAATTAAATTTTTGTATGAAAAACTTTTTTATTTGACGAGATATATTCATATTTATAATTTGACATAGATCATTGTCCAAGGTAACGCCATAATATTCGAACAAATTGTTTAGATCGGATCACTAAAGCATATACGTATGTAGTTGCCATACAAATTGATCGTACAAAATCAAGTTCTTGTATGGAAACGTTTGTATGTGTGATGGGTATTCGGTGCTGATAGAGTTAACTTTTTTATTTTTAATATTTTGTTGAATGCCAACTTAAACAATTATTACGGACATTTGTGTATTTTATGCACAAATATTTTTGTCATAAGTTGGCAACTCAATATTAAAATTTCTTTTTTTATTTTGTATGAATTTTGAGTTTATTGAAAGAATTGATTACTAAAAAATATTTTAATAGAAATATCAGAAAATCTGTTTTTTTATATGAGAAATAATTCAAATAAAAATATTTCAGATATTAATTTGAAATTTTTAATTTGCCCATAATGTAATGAAGTAACTGTTCAGTCTATCTACTGTATGTAAGTTTTGAAAAATTTCCAGAATTTTTATTTTCTTATTTGTATTTTAAACTTTCTTACTTTCCGCCGAGGTACCTAGTATACTCCAATGCAGCTATTCCATCTCAGTTGTTGCCAAGTCAGCGCCGAGTTTTTATTCCTGTTACACGCTTGTAACTGTCACTGTTTTCACAAACGTGCTGCGGACATACGTTTTTTTTGTTGTAGTTATTTTTATTGGCGCTACTCCCCAGTGCCTGGCATCGAAAATACATTAATCCACAAGCCGAAGGAAAATAAAAGCAACTGAAGCCGTTAATCAACTCCCGCGCGCAGCTCTGCTTCATAAAGAAGCCTCAAGACTTGTTGCTTAATTTTTTAAGTACATAATTTGTTTGTTGTTTTTGTAATTTTTTGCTTTACAAAAATCTGCCATTTATTGGAGCAGAGTGTAAGTGTAAAAGAATGCAGCTGCGACACGCTGGCGAAATGCAAGCACGGCGCGGCGCGGATGAGCGTGACATAAGACATATCCATATATAGATATATATATATATACATACATAGTTATATGTAGCGTTGCCTATCCACCAACTAGTGCTGAGGCGCTCTTCCTCTGCTCCTTTATGTTGCTACAGCGACCCAGTCATTACAACAATTCGATTGCAGTTGCTGACGCTCATTTCATGACAGGCGCTGTCATTGTTGTTGCTGTTGTTGGTCGCGCGCTCTTGCGTTAATTGCGAATTATTTCGGCCACATTTAAGTGCGAAATATTTTTGCAAATTCAGCGCAATTTTTCGCCACTAGAGCAGTTGCTGTTGTAGGCTGAGCGTTGCTGCTGCGAAGTTGTATTAATACCGTAAGCGCGCCTGCCATGTTGCATTGCATAATTGCGCATCGAATTTACATTTAATTGGCCATCGCATTGCGGGTGCATTGTTACAGATGATTGTTGTTGTTGCTTGTTTTTAAAATAATTTTTTAACTCTCAGCTTCTTTTTCCGTTTGTGTGCTTCCCGCCGTTGAACGCTTTGTGAATGAATAAGTGCCACATATTTCATGCATTGCGTGTATGTGTAGCATTCGCGCCACTTTGCGTGCGGAATCCTCTTTTGATTTTTCGGCTTTCCGTGTGCCCCTATAGTGGAGGCGTTGTTATTGGCATTCAATTAACAGCGTTCGCAATTACAATGAAAATGCATTAAATTCACTTAACCCGCGCGCAAAAAAAATGCGCGTTGAATGCATATTCCGAGACACCTACTGCACTTAATTCGGTTGAGCCTTGAACTAGAAACTTTTTGGGCTGGAGATCGTTTTTACTTTTCTACCTAATTACCCTAGTTGATACTAACAGTAAGGTTTAAGTTTTTACAGCACACCATCTGATCAAATTTGACCCGGACTGGAAAAAACACTACTTTCGGGTCTGAATGATTAGCTAATACATTGTATTTACAATTATTGTGTTTTTAGGCGACATTGAGAACTTTCTATGAGTCATTAACCATTAGTTCTTTAGCGGCATAAAACTTGAGTTCCTTGTATTTGTTGGATAATACTCACAATGTCTTTAAGCATTAGACAAAGCTGTATAAATTGCATATGTATTGTTTATAAGACCCTTTAATATTAGTATCACCAGCCCCGACAAGGCTTTAGTTGAATGAAAATTCATAATTTTAACGTCTCTTTGTTTTCGAAAGGATGGTTTATTGACTATCGCATGGCTTACCTCACCGATTTCTCATTGAGACTCTTGTTCCACTTTCAACTAAAGCAAACAAATTTTTGCGATTAGTTTGTTTGAGGACTTCTGGCTGCATGTTACATGCAGACACCTTGATTAACAGCGGTTAAAGGTTAAGAATGTCACAAGAGTTTTCGATATCAACCATTAATGGGACCAAGATGTTTAAAAATACTGATGCTTGGTTTCGTGCTGGGGTAGTATTGGAGTTCTGGAGATCACTGGTCATAAGAATTGTTAGAGTTGTGAAGATCACTGGTCATAAGAATTGTT
>NW_021677886.1:2402977-2463536 GCF_001188975.3 Bactrocera oleae | reverse complement strand
ATTAAAAAAACAATAACAACAACGCAACTTTTTTTTTTTATTAAAAAAACAATAACAACAACGCAACTTTTTTTTTTTATTAAAAAAACAATAACAACAACGCAACTTTTTTTTATTACAAAAACAATCACAACATTAATTGTGGCAACAAGTTCATGCTGTTAACCATTATTAGCTCTGAAGCGGTGACAGCGCAAATGCGATAACGGTGAGTGGTTGCTCGAGAGTTACTTTTATATATAAATATGTATATATATATAATTATTTTTAATTAGCATAATAATAATTTATTATTAAAAATAGTTTTATAAAAGTCTTAAATATATCTTCGTTAAGCCGGTCTGGTACCATTTTTGTTTGGCGAAATTTTTTACATATAATTTATCTAAGTAACAATTGAATACTTAGTTAGCGTACTAAAAAGTTAATATTCCTCGCACACATCTTTGCATTTTGTAAACAAACATTTTTTTACTACAATTCAGAAGTCTGCAATGTTTAAACAAGCAATTTACCATGAAAATAGTTAAGCCCAAAAATATCTTGGTTTAATTGGCGTACCATGAGAAGACATTGAGATTAGGTGAAAAGGCTAACAAAAAATAAATTTTTTTTTTTATAAAATACCAGCGGGTATAAATAATAAATAAAAAAAATCAAAGCAAAGTAAACATAAATTAAGCTGAACATATACATACTTACTAGTTTTATAAAGCAAGTATTTTATAGAAAGAAATATAAAAATAAAATTTGAGAAAACTTTAACTCGTGCTTATTGCAAACAAGTTTGTAGTCAATAACAGCAAAAAAAATAAAATCTTAAATAATAATGTGAAAATAGAAATAGTATAAAAAATTTAACTACAAGAACACTCGAGAGCAAAATCAATTAAACATGCCTAAATTAAATATTTTATGACACAAAAGCACTCAACATTAGCATAATAAATTAATATTTCGTCGTATACATATAAATAAACAGATCGTACGCATATCTGTTCAAGAATCAACTCCTTTTTTGTTTAAACTAATCAATAGGCGGTGTGCAATTAATGCGGAAAGACAAATAAAAATAAAAAATTATTTATACATATGTATGTATGTGATAAATATGTACGTATATATGCATGTAAGTTGCAAAACGACTAAATAACTAAAATAGTTCGCAACAAACACACACATTTAGTTGCACATACACAATTACGTATGTATGTATCGTATTTCAAAGGATAAATAAAATTTAGAAAATACACATGTAAATTTGTTTGTTTTTGGAAAAGTAAACCAAAAGATAAATACTAAGAGATTTGCCAAAAAAAAAAAACAAGAAAAAAGTTTGCCACTGTACTTATTTAGATTATATTATATTTATATGTATAGGTAGGTATGTCTACATACTATTCGGGAATGATCCACCAAATTGTGGACTTTTTTTTTTGCAAAGTTGTTTTTTTTTATAGTAAGCAAGCAAGCTTTCCAGCGCTTTGCACACGAATGAAGAGTGTAGAATCTTGCATTTCCGCCGTAGAACTCGCATACACCTATATTTCATGCTAAACCCTAGTGTATATAACTTCATTGGTACGTACCGAACACTGAATAGGGTATATTAAGTTTGCTACGAAGTTTGTAACACCCAGTAGGAAACGTCGCAGATCCAATAAAATATATATGTACATATATGATCAGCATGATGAGCTGATTTAGTCTGCCTGTCTGTATGCATACGGTTTTTGAGATATCAATTTGAAATTCTACACAAGCACTTTTCTCCCCTGCTCATCTATCGAAACCGCCGGTATCAGACCACTATAGTTTATAGCTGCCATACAAACTGAACGATCAAAATCAAGTCGTTGCATGGAACATTTTTTTATTTTACAGGATATCTGCACGAAATTTGACATAGCTTGTTGTCCCAAACAACGGTACCACCTTGGTATTATAGCTGCGGTTCAACCGAAGTTAACGTTTTTTCATGTGTTGTTTTTTTCTTTCTCGGCGTTGATTGTTGCCTAAGGTTATAGCGTTAACTTCCGAAGAAATTGTTCAGAAATTGTTCCCACGACAGTCGGGTCTAAGTAAACGGAGCGAACACGGATTTTTATCCGGCCAAGGGCTGTCAACTTGGCATCATTGCTCGAGACTACTTCAGTAATGTTTTCTGCCGCTACAACAAATTGTTCAGTTCACTCAGTTGCCATACAAACTGTTCGATCCATATCGAGTTCTTGTATGGAAACTTTTTTTTTTATGTGTAAAGGCTGTTATAGTTTCGCTGCAAACGAAGTTAACGTTTTTTCTGGTTTTTTTGTTTTTATTAATGTTTTTCCACAAAGTAATATCTATTGTTAGTCCTCCAAATATTTCTGATCAATATATCATTTTACATGCATATCAACGCATTTCTCTCAACGGGTTTCAATTCTAATTGATCTCAACAAACTGTAAAAGAAACTACATACATTTATTTATTTAAATTTATATTTATGATATTCATATGTTTATCGCAAAATATATTAATTTATATCGTTTAAAAAAAAATTAAAATCAAAATCAAAAATTATTCTGTTAATATACATACATACATTTATTTCGATATTTTGCACTTTGTAATAATTTCAATTATTATTCAACACTAAGACAAACATATTAACAAACCGACAATTAGCTATCATCAACTTATGACTAATGTATATAACCTCCAAAAATTCCATTTTGCAAACGTACTGCTTTTGTATCAACTTTTATTGTTTTTCACAAATGTTCATATGTATGTGTGTACGTTTGCATACTCAACCAGCGCAACATTTAGGCAGAAACTCCGCTTAAATGCAGCAAAAACGAATAAATGTTTTTTTTTTCATTATTTGTTAAATACGTGGAATATAAGTTTAGACCGCAAATAATCTAGACACAATTTGTAAATAAGGCAATTATATTAACCGGTTGCACGAAATTATTCCTTTTGCGGTTTTAGCTAAATGCCAAAAAAAAAAAATACAGATCACTACTTTCTACAGTATATCGAACACTAATGTTTTCATAGACCTTAAGCGTCGTGAGATTTTTTTTTTTGTATATATTAGACATTGAGTGTTTATCTTCTTCATAGAAGTACAAGCGGTGTACATTTCTAAATGCTTCGCTGTAAATATTTTATAAATTTTAAAATTTTTATACATATATTTTTTTTCTTTTAATTTTTTTTTTTAATACATATATCTTTTTTTTTAATACACATATCTTTTTGCATTAGCGCGAAATTCGTTTACATTTATATTTTGTTTAAGCGTTTAAATTAATAGCAGAGCATTAAGTAATCATTCTCATCAAACTTAGCCACGCACACGTTGTTGCTGTTATTAAGTCATTAATGCGCGATAATCGTTTTTAAGAAATAAATTCTTGAGAAATGCTATCGTGTACAGTTGTAGTACAGCTGAGAGAAGCAAGCGAATGTCGTAACTTGCAACAATTTGTCATGCAAATAAGCAGTTATATATTGCATTATATTCAAACAGATAACATAAACTTAAGCATTAAATAACTACAGATACGCAAAACTAAAATAATGCATTGTACAAATAATTGTTAGCAACAAAAATATAGCAATAGCATAGTATAGACATTAAATTTAATTAATTGCATTAATACGAGCAGTATTACTGCCATCGCCACCGCCGCCGCCATTACTGCTACCGCCACTAGCGTTACCGTCTACGCCGCTGATACCGCCGCTGCTATCGGCAGTACCTGTCGACAATGTGCCACCAATGTCACTGGATATGAAACGATGCATGAAATCGCGACAGCGCGTCTCACGATAAAAATCGCGACCTGCGTGTGCAGTGCTGCGCAGCAATACACGCCCAAAAACGCTGGCTGTGGGAGTAAAAAATACAATTGGTAAATCATTTGTGTGGTTTTTTTTGGTTTGTTATTATCATTTTGAAAAAAAATTTTTTATTATTATTTATTGTTTAAATTTAATTTTTTTTAAATTTTTATCGTTTAAATTTTATTTTTTTTAATTTTTATTGTTTAAATTTTATTTTTGTTTTAATTTTTATTGTTTAAATTTTATTTTTTTTAATTTTTATTTTTTATTTCTTTATTTTTTTAATTTAATTTTATTTTTTAATTTGTTATTATTGGTCTAATTTTTAATTTTATATTCTAATTTTTTTTTTATTTTTTAAATTTTATTATATTTTTTTTTTATTATTTTATTTTTTAAATTTTTGTTTTTTGCTTTTTTATTTATTTTTTTTTTATTGGTAATTTTTTGTCTAAGTTTTGATTTTTTTATATAATTTTTTTTAATTAAATTTTTTTTAAATTAAATTTTTTTAAATTAATTTTTAGTTAGTGTGTATGTACATACCGACGTGCTGTAAATTATAGTACTGCCGCTCTATGCCTTGGCGTAGAAACATGCATAAATGCACGAAGACATTGCGACGCGGTGAGCTCAGCAATGATATCAACTCCATGGCTTCAGCGGCCGTATTTGTTTGCAGTAAATCTTCGACAAACGGATCCAGTAATGGCTTCTCGGGCAAGTCTAATAGCATGAGTAGCGCTTCAGCAGCTGCCAGTGGTGTACCGGCTGATTTGTGCAAAGAAGAGAAATTACTGCTAAATAGCAAGAGAGAATTTCCAAACATGCGTTTACTTACGAAATTCCTCGCTCGACCACGTGTCCAACCAGTCGCGTATAACATTAAATTGCAGGCTGCGCGCATGTTTATATTCCAATGTTTCGAAAGCACCCTCCACTTTATCGCCTTGCTTGTGTAGAAAGTCGATAAGAAAGAAAAACTCGCGTGGCATTGTTACACGGAATTCCGGTGAGTCATCGTTCATCTGAAATACAAGTGGACGCGGTTAAACAAGAAATTAACACACTGTTTTTTGCATTACTAACCAAATTTTTAATCTGTGCTTGCGTATACGTGTTGAGCGGTTGATTGGTGCGACAAAGCGTTTCCACCGAAAGACCAAAACAACTAGGCTTGTATTCACCGGTGACTGTTAAAAACATATCTGGTCCATTTTTTACATGCAATATTAATATGTCGAAATCGAATTTCCAATTGGTCGTGCGTATCTTTTTCAACAAACCCGTTATCGAACGCACATCTGCCAGCAACTTGACACGCACACGTTTGGTGCTATCGGTCATTAGTGTTTCGGTGCGCGGTTCGACTTGCAACCACTTTTCGCATATATCATTCAAAGGTGGGTCTTTGATTTTGAACATAAATTCCACTGGCATTGGACAGTTATTCGAGACAGTGAAATCACAAACGGCCAATTCGTTGAAATGTACGACACCGAAATCGAGCACGGTTTTATCGACACTGATTTGTGGTTGATTCTCATTTTCACGTTTATCAACCAGCTTCAAGACTTCCTCGTGTATGCGTTTGTACCGCTTCTCATCTTTTGTTTTGATTTTTATACGAAATATTGCATAAACGGGCTTGTGATCACTCTGCCGTATCTCCATAATGCTATTGTAAGCCAACTGCTCAATGCGTACACCCTTCCAGAGCACGCGATCACAGTATGCTGGCGCACGTTGTTTCTCACTGAAAGCGTTAACAAAATGTTAAGAACATTAAATCATGTAATTTAGCATTAAATATCGCACCTGCTGTCAAAATTGTCTGTGCCTACATCATACTTGTAGGTGGGTCGAAATTTGATACGTCCTTCACTGTAACCATCAAAGCAGTTGCCTTTACCCATTTCAATGCGCAACTGATCATACTTCATAAGTACATCGTAAGCGTTTGGTGAAGCGCGATTACATGGCAATTGCAAGCCAGGCGGCTCTTCAATGCGATAATTTAAGTCACCAATCCAAAAGATGTGGCTGTGAAAATGAAAAAAAAAACGTTTAAAATGCAGTTCTTTGTAATTAAAATGCTTATGTGTATTATAGATCAATTCCTTTACTCACTCATGATCGTTAATGGTACGTTTAAGATCATCATCGAAAACTAAACCACGTACAATACCCGCATAATCTTCATTACGTGCCTCAATGAAAGCCATGTGAGCCGCTAAATGTGAGTTAACAAAGCAGAGATTTCCTTCATTCAGTTGTATGCTCACCGCAACACCACCTTTATTGCCCAGTGTGTTGAAAACGCCGCGCGCAACTGTCTTGACACGACAACGCGCTATATATGGCCGCAATTGTTTACGTATGATAATTGTTAACATCATGCCTACTAGACGCACGCTAGTTAACTCCTCGTATTCGCCATTTTTGTGTAGACTTGATAACATTTTACTTCTGCATTGTGAACGTTAGATTAATTATCAATTAAATTATATTTTTATTAGCTAAAACTCACATCCACATGGGGTCAGGGCGATTTTCGCTGAAAGTTATGGCTTTAGCTGATGTATCCAGCTCTTGTAGCGCAATGGCATATATGTCGGCTGGTTGGTCGCCATTTGATAGCCACAAGTGCAATGGACTGTCACTATATGGTTTATTATTTACATTCCAAGTGCCGCAATACACACTAAAAATAATAAAAAAAAAATAATTAAAAAACACTGTTGATTCCATAGTTATAGTTTGAAAGCATGCGTAAAAACGTACATAAAATCCTTGAAAACAATATATTCATTTTCACGTCGTTTCAATTCTTGCTTTACTTCGCCGATTTGTCGGTAATCGTTAAGCCAGCTATAACTCAAAATCGATTCCGTGGCCGCGGTTGAGTGTGTCATTGAAAATTTTGCTGATATGATTTGCGCATGAAATGTTTCGAAATCAGATGCGCCCTCGGCTGTTATGATTGGGTAGTAGAAATATTTCACGGCCGTCTCATCGGCTGTTTTTAGATCGAATTGCAATTGCGATATGGAACCCTTTTTATCTGAATTTGTGAGCACACATTAGTTTCATGTTAACTTGAACATATACATACAAATATTCATAAATCAAAGATATTTACCACTACCCATTTGAAAAGTTTCATTTAACGCGAAAATCTTATCAATCGACAAGTCATTGACGTTGCGTGGCGGTAAGCGCGCTGTTGCAAGTGAGAAAACTGCGTAGGTACCGCCTACCACTGAGACTACTAACGCCAATAAGCGACTTCGATGCTCTTGTCCAATGATTTGATAGGCTTCGAAAATCTTGAAGAAAAATTTTCAATAATTTTAGTGTATTTATAAAATATTAGGTTTGCTTACCGATAAGACTTTTTCGTTGTCCTTGAATTTTCGTTGCACTATTTCAATTGTATTTAAAGATATTTCTCCATCTCTCATGTCATTATCTGTGACTCCACTTCCTATTAATCCTGAGCTGGAAACGGCCGCCGATATCGTTGGTATACTATTTAACGACGATAGCGTTGTTGACTTCGACGTCATGGCCGGATCAGTGTTCATCTTCCTTTATGTTAGTAATTTCCAATTCTAACTATAATTATAAATATTTCAGAATAATTTTTTTTTGTTGCTATTTTTAGTTATTTTTACACTCTGTTTTGTTTGTACAAAAACGTCATCGATAAGATACGACGTTTGCGTCAGTATGTGGGACTTTACTACTGCAGTGAATACCAAAGCGTTTTGGGTGTTGTTTTGCTTTCCATTATAAAATTTTCGTTTTTCACGTCACTAATATTGATTTTTGCTATTCAATGAAACAAGCAATATTTACGCTAAAGCGCAGTATGAATCTGGCTTGAATTGCACTTTGCTATGTTTTAAATCTGTTAATTAACTTATTTATATACTTCAAGCGAATAAAATTTACGATTTTAGTTCGCTGCTGCTGTTCTGCTACTTTGACCGTTGAAAATTCATTGACAACTACAAAACGTCAGATAAGGCATTGCCAACGCCAGAATATATTTCACAATTTGAAATTAAAAAATTTTTGAATATATTATCCGATTTAAACTAACTTACTTTTTATTTAAAGCAAAGTCAACGTTATTCTCAATATAAAAAAACATCTTTTGTGATAAATCTTAAGTTGTTTTTCGCAAATAATTAAAATAAAAATAACACGACGCATAATTTGTTGTCCGTCAATGTGCTACAGTGTTGCTTGCGTTGACAGCTTAATATTGTTCTTTCCTTTTCCTTCCACTTCCGTAGTTATTTTGTCATTTGTAGTTAGTCGCGTGATTTAAACCGCGCAAAATATGGCAAACATATGCTACAACAAATGTCCATGTACAACAACTTAAATGAATTGCGCAAAATTTACATATTTCTAACTAAAACACTACAATTAAAAGCAATTAAATATAAATAAGACCAAAAAGGTAAGCTGTGATGATATTTTATTAAAAATAAGCTTTTCTTTTGAAAAGATGTTAGAAGACGAGTACGCAAGCCTGAAAAATTTATATGTTAAAACAATTTTTGTTATAAGCTTTGGACTAAAAATATTTTTGATATTTTTTTTAATTTTCAATATGGTATTTCGGATAAAAAATAATTTTTAATTAAGATTCTTGGGACTACCAAGCAAAACAATTGTTTTATTTGTTTATTGAATATAATTTTTGTAATTTTTTGTAATCCCGAAAATCTTAATTAAAAATCAATTTAAAATTTTCAAGCCCAAACATCGTATTGAAAAGTTGAAAATAAATTTTTAATCTCAAATACCGTATTGAAAAATAAAAAAAAATTTAACTTCAAATACAACATAAGTCAAAAAAAAAATATTAATTTCAATTTTTTTTTTTTTTAATTAACAAAAGAAATGGTTTTTGAATTTACATTTTTTCGCGCTTGCATACTTTGTATTCTTCCATTTTGAACTAGAGCTCGCATTGAGCCATCATTTTTAATACTCCAGAGCAGTAGTCGGCAAACTTACACATTCAAAAGATTTATATTTTATTAAATTATTTAATTTTGATTTTAGGATTAAAAACTAAATTTTCAATTTTTAATTCCGATTTTGCAACATAAATTTTGGATTAAAAATAAAAATTGAAATTTTTAATCCTCACATAAAGAGGGTATTATTTTTTAAGAAAATATTCAGCTATTAAACTCACTGATTTCAGAGTAAAAAATTAGTATTTCTTGTTCTTTTCGTTCACAGTTTGTAAGAATATCAGTGTGTCTTTTTGGTGCTTCTGAAATGACTTTTTGTCACTCATCCCTTTAGTGAACAGATATTTTTGGCCCTGAATGTGTGTGGAGATACTAAATATAATACATACACATTTGTATGGTTTCCCGTTTTTTGAACATTTTTGTGTACATAGATGTGGAATTATTTCGCGCTTCAACGTTTAACGGTATTTCAATTCTGGGAGCGCACCTACTAATGTTTTTTGTTGTAAATGCCATTGCCCAGCTGACAATTTGGATTGCAACAGAGAAATCTCTTGCTTGTTTGCATCTAAGTTTGTATGTATTGTATGTGTAAACAAAGTTATTTTGGTGAGTTTTTGTACGTACATCTTCGTCAATCACCGTCAATGCGATTTCATTGCGTCTTTAGAAGTGTGTGCAAATTTCAACAATTTTCCAATAGCATGTCATACTTTTATTTTGAGTCCCTTTTTCGTTTCAGAAACGAAATGCTGAAAAATTATAATATATTTTTAGGCGTTTAAAGTTTTTGAAGATAACTCCTTCACCATCATTACTAGACCACTAAGCAAACATTTACCATACTTTAATTCATTACTATCAAAACTGTAAGTCGCTATTAATTTACGACTACTTTAGCAAGTCATTTATTATATACATGTACCTAGTATTTTAAACTAATGTGTATTCAGCGTTTGATCTCGCGCATAAACTAACGAACTAACTTCACCACAACTTGACTTAGTTGTGACATCGTCTGCTGTTGGTTGTATAAGTGGCTTTGTGCGCCAAAGTTGATCCTTGAATCGGTGTGGCGTACGCGAGCGAGTTAATTTAAACTTAACGCCTACAACAGACCGGCAAATACACACTTACACCTACACACTGCAACTGACAAAGAAAGCAAAAAGTTTACATGTGCAAACATGTCGAGTTGACTGTCTAGCAAGTGCATTCTACAGTTAAGTCCTAGCATAACACCTTGCGTTTTATGCTCAGAAAGTGCTGTTGACTTTCTTGTTTGTAGGATTGCTGCGCTTAGAACTTGCTATTCATTTCATATTTATTGAAATTTATATATTTTTTTGTTTCACATACGCAAATGTCTACAGTTGTAGGTAAAAAATAATATATTCATAACAAATAATTTGTTCGCACTTCAGGGTGTTTTTTTATGAAATGATGTAACATAGCATTAAAGCTGAACTCAATTTTATAGCAATTTTATATTGTATAATTTAAGGGGATATACTAGTCTAAAGGAGTATTCAATATATATTTTAAATATTTTTTTTTGGTGATTGATAAAAAAGCTATTGATATTTTAAGGGCGTATTCTGGTCTAAACGCCAAAATTTTAGGCGGTTTTCAAACTAAAAAAAAAAAATGAGAAACATTTTTGACATCCATTTTTTATATGATTTTTATTGACATTCAAATAATATAAAAAAAAAATAAAAAATCGTCAAATTACAGACCGTTGGAGTGGGGGCTACAAAAAAAAAAATGGTTCTTACTGGCTGACATGATTCCAACCCTTGTAGTGATCTAAAACAAACAAAATAAAAATATCATTTCATTCAATTCATTAATAAAGATATCGCTGACGGATTGACATTTGCCAAAGAAAAAAAAAATCACAGAATGTCGTCGACTTGAAAAACATTTTTTTTTACTTTCTTTTTATTGACCTTTCCTAATTTCTTAAAAATAGTCAAAATTTGAGGCGCGATAGAGAGATGTATGTATAATAGGGTGGAGCGAAATTTTTTTTTTTTTTGCTTAGCCTGGGGGTAAAATCTGTAAATTATAAAAAAAAGTTTTAAAGTAAATTTCGAGTTAAAATTTTTTTTGGACAAAAAAAAATAAAACAATCACGTTTATATAAAATATACCGAATTTGACGGGTTTCGACTCAAAATTTATTTTAACGCTTAAGGAAAGCATGTGGTCATTTAAGACTTTTTTTAAAACTCCAACAATGACCACAAACAAATTTTTTAAGTTGATAAATTTTAATTGGCCAGAAAGAGGACTCTCCACAGCTTCTAGAACATTTATATTTTTACGAAATAAAAATTTTAACTTGAAAATTTACTTTAAAACTCTAGGTGTTAAACATTATTTTTTTGTCCAAAAATTTTCTTTTTTTATAATCTACAGATTTTACCAGGCTAAGCCAAAAAAATATTTTTTTTTTCGCTCCACCCTAATGTATAACGAGATTTTTATCACATTTCAAAAGAATCAGTTAAGTAGAACTTGAAATATCATGTTACCACCTTAAAAAAGTAGTTACGAGAAAAACGCGTTCAAAGTTTTACGTTAACGTTTACCGGTCAAGTTGCCACGACACTAAAACGGCTACAACGTCGGAAATAATTTGAGTTTCTATCTAAACTATCGAGCTATGAAAAATTTTGATTTTTTTTAATTTATAGACAAGAATACCCTCTTAATTATCCATTTTTAATAATTTCTTATTCATATTTCAAGAGTGTACACAAAAAAAGAAAAAAACATTAAGTTATGCGTTCTTGAAGTAGATGTGCGAAAAAGCCACGTCTTCGTCGCCACGATTTTTACCATAATTGAAACAAAAATAAATCATAGAATGGGGGATGCTCAAAAATGAAGGTCGAATTTTACACCAATTTACTACCTTTCTCGAATTTTTCGAAATTATTACAAATTTGATATTTTCGGATTCTATAGTTTTATACGATAAAGATATACATATTTAAAAAAAGTTCATTAAAGTTCCGTCATAAACGCAAAGATACCATCTTCACAACGATATTGAAATGCCAGAATTTACAAAAATTTCTAGCTGATATGGCTATTCTCTATGTTGCGAGTAGTTTTCTGTTATGCAAACCTTATAAATGGCGGTCTTGAAGCGGTAATCTGAAATAAAAATTACAGCATCAAAGTTGATCCGGACTGACAAAAAAAATTTTTTTCACAGATAATTAAAAATCTTTCTTATCGCCTTGAAAATAGGCTACTTTCGACCGAATACAAGCACGCCAAAGCTTAATACAATTTTCCATAAACTCGTTGTAAGCCTCGGCTGTAATAGTATTTCTGGCTTCAGCGAAGTTTGATTTGTTCCGATTTCGTCTCATTTTTGGAGCGATATCGACTACAATATTGAATAGTTTCGACCTTATATTCTGAAACCCATGTTTCGTCTTCAGTAATGGTGCAATTGATGACTGTATGGTTCTCAGCTACGTTGTGATTTCAAGTCATTCAAGTCTTTTGGTACGAAAATAGCATTGACACGCTTCATACCTAAAATATTCACCGAAATGTGTTGAATCGATCCGTAAGAGATATTGTGATCCTCTGCTAACTCTCTAAAGTCAATACAACGATTTTCAAGCACTGTTTCTTTAACTTTTTCGATGTTATCGTCATTAACAGAGGTGGATGGACGACTCACATGAGGCAGGTTTTCGACGACTTCACGACCTTGGCTGAATGGCTTGTGTCACGTAAAAACTTGTATTCGTCATAAAGTAAACTCCACAAAACACTTCTGCAATATTTTCAACGATTCCGTTCCATTCTGATTGATTCCATTGGAGATCAGTCCGACTCAATTTTGATCAGACGCTATATACATACAAATGTATTTCTAAATGTATAAAATAAGTAAATCGTTACATTTTGGCAAGACTGAGAAGATACATTGAGTCATGTTTAAACTCACTGCATATAGATCCAATTAAAGTTTAAAAATCTTAAATAACCTAAGGAAACTCGTTATACTCTTTGTACAATTACCTGCTCAGCTTGTAAACAGGTTAAGAGTTAATAAGCTTACTTTGAGTAAAATATTAGGGATGATAAAAGCTCAAAAAAATGAGATGTTGACGGATATATCCCTCAGACACATTCAGACATCGTTGGATAATAGCCTCATAACCATCCAAGCAGATCAGCACAGGAAGAGCACCCAAAGAGCCAAAACGAAATTATACAATATTTCATTAAATTAAGAATCATAAGTGTAGAATGACGCATTTGACGTCATCCTAAAAGCGCAAATTGAAAATACATAAATATAATTATGGGAAATGCCACAAATTCAAGCGCTTACTTTTTTATTTTCTCGCTCGTACGCTATTTCAGTACATATGTATGTGCTACATGTGACTTCACGCTTAATATTAATTTCCTTATGTGTATGTATGTTAATTTTATATTCATTGCTTTTCGCACTTTTACAAACTTTTACAATGTTATTAGCGCTAGTAATTATTACTTCCCGCAGTGCTACGGTACACCTTGCTTTTTATCGTTATACATGACACTTGTTGTTGCTTGCCCGTATAATTTTTATTTCACTCAAATGCATTACATTTGTTGTTGCTGTATTAGTAGTTGCTGCATTTTCTGATGACAAGATAACTACAAAAGTCGGTTACGTCAACAGACAGGCAAGCGGACCGGAAGGGAAAAAGACTGACGACAAGGCAAGGTGAGGTGAGGTACAGTGGCATAATATGAGGCAAATACAAAGCTGCAAAGTTAAAACGGTTGTGTGTTTGTATATGCTTTTTCTAGTTAACAAAGTTGCAAAGTTCTATTTGTTGTTGGCCTTTTATAATTAATACGCTTGCTACTCTGGCAGCAATTGCTGCACTTGTGTGCTTGCATACGCACACATGCTAGAGTAAGAGTTTAGCACACACGCTAGTATCATACTTCGTATACACACATACATATACGTATATGCTCTTCATAAGTGTGTTTGTGTGTGAGCAGCTATTTTTTGTGCACCTTGACGCTCACGGCGTACAAGTGTTAGTTTAAAGTTCGTGGGTAGAGAAAAGTGGCACACATCCGGCGGCAAAAAGCAACCGACAAACATAGCAAAGCGGTTTGGTGGCGACTGGCATGCAGCTGCGTTCTATGTGCACTATATTTATCTTGCCTTTTTTATTTTATACGCCTTGTAGTAGTGATATTGCATTTGCAAATTTTTATTCCGTATAATTTACAGTTCAGTGGTTGTTGGATGATATTTTAGTTAAATTCATTTGAATATATGCAGATAACTGGCAGGAATTATCATACCATATGCAAATGAGCAAGTTCTCGTTAATTCCTCTAATTTGGTAGACCATAAAGGTAAATTATAATACATGGGATGCCACTTGACAGTTAAGAGGAGCAAACTTAGTACTTATAGTCTTAAAAGGTTGCATTGCCTTTCAAAATATTTGCTTTGAAGATCCATTCATTATAGCCTGAATTGGGTATATTAAGTTTGCCCCGAAGTTTGCAATACCCAGAAGGAAACGTCGGAGACCTTATATTATAAAATATACACTACTCGGCAAAACTATTTTGACATACTTGTATGTACATAGCTTACATTCAACTATTGCACTCATTTACTAAGTACCGTTGTATTCAACGAAGCGAAAATGTTAATCAAAGAGAAATACATAATAATAACTGTGAATATTTAAAATATTTCGTCTATTTTTTCTGCTGATAAGTATGACAGCAGACAATGATTTTTGACATTGCGTAATAACAACTAAACCTTGGCGAGTTCAAAGTGATATTGTTGAAGTTTTTGAAAAGTCGACCCAAATATTTTATAAAATTAAAATGGTTAAAAAATCAGAGCTGAATATATCGACACGAACAAAAATGGTGATAAAATATAACTTGGGCATCTTCGTACTAAATATCGCTAAGATATATAATTTTTTACGTCAAACTATTTATTATCAAAGCAACAAATATATATATACCTAAAACAAGAAAAACGTTAGCTTCCGTTGCACCAAAACTAAAGTACCATTCACAAATACAAAGTTTCCTTACAAGGACTTGATTCCGACTCAATTTGGATGGCAGCTATATTATGTAGTGCTCTGATCTGAACATTATCTTCGAAGAATACATTTTTTCCTTTAACAATAACTTGTGCCTAATTTCGTGAAGATACCTCGTCAAATAAAAGAGTTTTCCATACAAGCACTTGATTCCGATTGTTCTGTTTGTATGACAGATATATGCTATAGTGGATATCGGACAGACAGATGGACAGACGGATGGACATGGCTAAATCAACTTAGCTCATCTTGCTGATCATCAACGTTTCCTTTTGGGTGCCCTGCTTGTACGTAAAGTCTAAAAGCACCCTCATAAAACACCAAAGGCTGTGGCTTTGGAGTGGAATAAGACTGCAACCATTTCCATAACATAAGTGAGAGAACAATACGTAGGCGTTTAGTTGAGGCAGCTATAAAAACGTTTATTGCAAAACCAATATCTTTCACCACCCCAAAAAATTAACGGAAGTGCTTGGATTTCGCAAAAATGGTATATCAAGCCTGCTTCATTTGAACGCAAATGTCCTATGGACGGATAAGAGTAGTTTTAAGTTCCATTCAGCGCCAAAAAAAGTTTTTATATTGTAAGATTAGCGTAAAAAATACGCCTGCGTGTCAAAAAGTAAGCTATGGCAGTGGAAGCGTAATGTTCTGGAAATCCGTTTCTTATAATGTTGTGGGAGACGTGGTTCACATTGACGGTTCTATGAATCAGAGTCAATATTTAAAAACATTAAATGATTTTACGTTTCTTTCCGGTGAGAGTTTGATTGGAGAAGTATTTATTCGTCCAACTGATTTAAATATTATTGAAAATGTGGGGTCGCTAATAAAGTGAAATAAAACCGCTGATCTGAGCAGAACAAAAATGGAAACGATCATAGAGGTCACAAAGAAATGTAATGGAATTGCTCTAAAGAACCTACAAACCTTGGTTGATTCCATTCCGAACCACCACCAAAAGGTTATATATACGAAAGGAGGATCTATTTTTAATTAATTTTAACCTTATATTAAATTTACAAAACATAATATTATATATAGTTGTTAAACAATATGTTGTCAAAATACTTATGTTATGCCACCTATTGAATTTCATTCTTTTTAGTTTTATTAAAAAAAAAAAAATCAAAATAAAATTTTAAAAATTAAAAATGGTTATATTTATAGTTTAAACATTATATTTAACTACTACATACAATATAACCAATAATTATTTTCTCTAAAAAATAAGAAAGAATTTAAAAAGAAACTGAGGTATAGCTATGTCAAAATAATCAAACTGGTGTATGGTATATATGCATATATAATATTATCAGTGTGATGAGCTAAGTTTTTTAATTTTGTCATGTTCGTCTGTCTGTATACGCGACCAAGTTTCTCAGCTTCTGAGATATCGATTTGAAATTTTGCGCTGCTCATTTGTCAGTACCGCCGATATCGGACCACTATAGCATATTGGTGCCATACAAACTCATTATCAAGTTCTTGTATGGAAAACTTTTTTCATTGACAAGATATCTTCACGAAATTTGGTACCGGTACAATCTCCAAATAAATTATTAAACCCATTTTATGCTCAACTGTCTTACAATTACGAATTTATGCGAGTGGGACTAATGCTCGAAATTAAGGTAGCCTCATGGTCTATTATTTAGCAATTTCAATTCTTGGTGGGCTGAGAATATTTCAGAATATGTTATGTGGCAAATAAATAAATATGTTTTTGGCAACTCACTAGAAAGGAGAAAAAATATTTGCTGTACCAAAGTAATTACTGTCCAGTATAGCAAGTCGGATACAAACTTTCTAAAAGAATGAAAAAAACAATTTAATTCAAAGAAAACTTTTACTAAGCCATGATCGTGATTCGATTATTGAGTGGATAGACAAATCAAAAGTTTTTAATCAAAATGTAAATAAGAAATTCATGAGAAATACATAAAAAAGGTGATTTGACAATATGGATTAAAAAATATTTTCGTAAGAAGAAGAACACCCTTACGTAACACAACCTCATATAATTGAATAATGTTTTAAGTTGTGAAATCAAATTGGGGTGCATAGAGAAAGAAGGAGATTTATTTCTCTTCCCATTGTTATTATCAAAATTTTATTGTTCATTATTAGTGGAACTATCTTGTAAAGAAAGAAATTTAAGTTGGTGGAATCTGAGAGCTAATGATGAACATTTAACTCTACGACTAGCAGAGAATATGTTCCATAGTAATTTTATAATGTATATTCCATCTGATCAAATATAGCCCGGACTGGTCCATTTATCCATTTTGTATGTCAAGTAGTGTATTTTTGGCAGCTGTTTGTTTACGATGCAAAAAAGTTTTGTCTGTCAATTTTAAATATTTAAAAAAAATGTAGCAACGAGGTTGCTTGAATTTTATGTTTCCAATGAAATCCTAGCTAGAGCTGAAAAGTCTACTTTATCACGAACAAAAGTAATTGAAATGCACAAAGCATTTAGTGAAGGTTGTGAAATCGAAAACCTGCCTCATGCGAATCGTCCATCCATTTCTGTTAATGACGATAAAATCGGAAAAGAGAAAAAAGAAATAGCAGAAAACCTCAACATCTCTTATAAAACGACACAATAGTTTTTGGTTAATGTTTTGGGTATGAAGCGTGTCAATGCTAGACTCGCACTAAAATACCTGAATCTGTTGCAAAAATAGCTGAGGACCGTAGGAGCCTATTTTGAAATCGATAATAAAGATTTGTATTAAAATACGTAAAAATTAATGAAAAAAGTTTTTAAGTCCGGTTCAAATATGATCATATGATTTCCATATCTTTCGTTCTGTTGAATTGAGCTAAGATTCCATTTATTTATAAAATAGGGCTTATCGATATGACCATAGTATGTATTTCCATTATGGCACCTTGTTAAAAGTAATCACTAAGATATCGCTTAAAAAAAAAAAATTAAAACCATTTGTTGTAAGGTTTTCAGCCATGCCAAATTTTTAATATCCTGGAATTTACTTTTTATTTATTTTTATTCAACTATTATTATTGTATATTCAACTAAATTCTATGGTGCTACTTTGAAACCATTTTAATTATGAATTAAATATATTTATCCTAGTGGCTGTGATTACAGTAGTAACTAATTTTTTATCTTCTTTTGCTCTAATGAGTGCGATCGAAACACCTACGTAAGTGCTGGTGTAAACATTAAGACATTAATGCTATTTAAAGTAACTAAAGGCTAATATTACATTAGCAGTAATTCTATCAGTAACGCATTCTTATTCTCACATAGATGAATATAACCTTCTGCTTATTATATACGAGTATTATCTAATTTTTCCATAGCATCTTTAGTTCTTTTTAACTTGTCTGGCACCTAATGCTTCACTCACTAATTGACTTATGTATCTTTACTCCTTTATGGACATTCCTAACACGCTCACTTCTTGTTTCGCCATCCCTCTTGCCGCTACACCGTTCATTAGCATCAAATGCATTTGAGTTGCGCATTTTAAGTGGTATTAGTTGATGCGTTCGAGTTTCTTTTTTTAATTTCTTTTAGTTCGCACTTTGGTTTTGCTGTTGTTGTTGGTGTTCTTAGTGCGAAGTTAAATGAGTTTTTAATTGGTGTAAAATTGCGTGTGGCTGGTGAGAAGGTTGGTCTGCCAGTTGGTTGCACTATGTGTCTGTTAGCTTTACTGGTTTGCCATCGGTCGATGGGGATGTTAGCCATACATATATATACCTACATACATACATATATGCACAAACATATATAATACTAAAGTGGCTCAGTGTCAGCTTAGTTACTTGTACTCCTGTGAGCTTTCGCCAGCTTATAAGTGACTTTAAATGAGTTTACGTAGAAGTATTTACGAAAATACACATACAGATAATATCTGTATAAGTTCCGATGTATGTACAATACTTAAGAGACGCCAGTAATCTCACTCTCTAATATAACTATGTGTTTAGGTGAAAAGTAAGGTTATTATACAGAATTAGTCGAGTATTTGTATTTATCAATTAATATTAAAAATTATTTATATATCAAGCAATATTATCAATTAGTGTATTTAGTAAAAACTGAAAAAATCTAATAACGATACGATAATATAAATGAGACCAATGTAATTGAATTGGTTGACTAAAAAGCCTTTTATTTCAGCAGAGTTGACTTCATATAATAACTTACAGCTCTCACAAGGCTATATTTGTTTCAACATGTTTATTCCACACGTCTTATGAATAAAAAAGTACATTCTATAAGAAACTTGAAAAAATTTGGTCATAGTTTTTCAAGAGGCACACTTCGTTCCTACAAAAATAGCTATTTTTGGAAATTTAAAAAAACTACTGTATTAATTATTTTAAAGTGTATATTTATTTTTAGAATAAATAGTAAAATTTTTGAAGAAAAAAATTAATTATTTTTTGAGTCACGATCTCCGACGGCGCTAAAAAGAATACTCCGCTGCTGCAGTGATTCCGGCCTTTTTCGTAGATGACCGTGAGCTACGAGCGAAAAATACTAGATTAAACAAATTGCCGTCGCTTTTTTTTTAATTTGAATTTCACTCAACATTTTGATCGGTTTTGGCCTGAAATTTTTTTTTATCAGATAAAAAAACTGAATATCATAAATATAAGAGGCAGGCGGAAAAGTTCGTATTATTTTAATGAGATTACGGAAGTAGTATTGAAGCTACGAGTATAGGTATGTTTTGCAGTCAGGGTTAGTGAGTTATAGGATAACTGGTTGCAAATATATAGTATTTTGAGTTTCGAAAGCTTTATAATTTGGAAAAGTAAGGATAAAAGAAATTTCCATGTGTTAAAAAAATATTAATTTTTATATAAAATGCTGGTGATATAAAGTAGCTTCATGAGTGTTATCCGGGTTTACTAACTTTCGTTCTAAATATCTGAGCATGGAAGACGATGCACGCTGTGGTTGTTTTTATCCCTTTTTACGAACGAATTTATCAAAAAATTATTGAAGTGATTTTAGTTAACTGTACATCAAAGATGACCGAGTTAGCTGACACTCAAAGTTATCATAGGCATATGTAGGATATATCGATGATAAATAAAAATGGTATGCAAAAGTTCTGTGCAATAAATAATTAATACTAGCTGTGCTCGATTCGTCAAGCATTACACTCAAGCGAATCGAACAAACTATACCAGATGCTCAAACAAATGGCTCTTACATCTCTTAAGACTTATGCTTAATCCTGTGTTATGATTTTTTCTTAGCGGAGAAATTATTTTTTCCTCGTTTAAAAACGTTGTTGTAGCCATTTATTTTTGTTTTCTATAAATGACTATAATTGGTTTAAAGTCTTCTGTTTTAAAAATGCCAAAAAAAAAAAATGAAAATTCTATTTTAGTTTTTCATTTGAATCATTCAAAATAGTAAAATTGATCTAAAAGATGCAAAACAAAACTTGGTAGCATAAAAAATCGCGGCTATACCACTTTAATGAGGCATCCGCATACTCTCTTGTAAGAATTCAAATCGATAACCCAAGGCGTCTCATAACGATTAAAAATAGGCTATAATGAAAATTAGGCATGGCATTAATTTATTTCTTATCAACAGTGCGAAGATGGATGATATCGGATTATAACCCTGTCCTCTCCCTATTTAACGGTTTTGTTAAAAACTACTAAAAACGTCAGAGACATACAATTATACAACCGAGATGGTACTAGAGAGCTTTATAGGAGCCGGTGTCAAATTTGGACAACGGACGTGGCACTGCCAAGATTTAGGTAAATAGGTATTTTTATCCTGACATTCCCACATTACAGTGTAAAAATAGGTGAAATCAGACAAAGCCCACGCCTCTGTATTTCACATATTACACAATTTTATATTCTATCCCATTATTTCACTTTCTAGTATATAAATCAAGAACCTATCAATGTATCTGGATAAAAATTTGCACAAAAAGTGCTCTCAAGATATTTCATTGTCGAAATCGGACTATAACTTTTAAAGAACGCAGAGGCTAAATATATGGACCCCAGTGCGTATGACTGACTTTTTACCGAAAATAACGGTCAATCTGTGAGTTATATTTATGAAGCTCGGGGAAAATGTTTCTTTGATAATAATATATCTTTGTTTAAAAAATGCGTTGAATCGGATCAATAATTTCCTTAGCCCCCATATACATAATATACAACTTTTCGAGTTCCAGTTGTTTTTATAACACATATATCCGCCAATCTGGGAGTTATTTTAGTGAAATTGAGAGAGCGTATTTCTCTAATGAGAGTGTATCTTTTTGTCTAAAATGGATAACATCGGACGCAAATTAATCTTAGTCCCCGTATAACTGGTATTGAAGATTTTGAAATATCCGGCTAAATTTACTCCATACCTATGTACATTTAAATATTTATAAGATATTTTATATTAAGTTTAATTAAGATAAGTAAAAAATTAATGCAATCAGCACTTCCATTTTTCTGCCCTCAATATAGCCTATATAATGATTTCCGACTTTCCACCTGACTATTTTAATGAAATTAAGTGGACACGTTTTCTTAAAAGTTATAAAATTATATAAATGGTTTGGCGCTCAATATAAATTGGTCTTAGTCTAAACCTAATATTCTTAACATAATAAATTCAGATCATTTGGTTGACGTTTTTCACTTCAACTCAATATATAACATATAGTCTTTTCGGTTGAGTTTATATCACTTATATCTCATTTGAGGATAATTTTAGTATAATTTTCGCTGACGGGTATCGTCCCAAAACTAAAGGAGTCGCTGACCTTCAAAAGTAGGTCAATATGATACCAAATTTGTTTGGAATCCGATCGAACAATGAAGTTGAGCCTGAACCTGAAGTTATTTCCCTGGCTTTGATCCTTACAAGTTGCAAGAGTACAAAATCTACGGTTATAACCGAACTTATGCCTTCCTTACTTATTTTTTAATGTGTCTATTCCGCGATACCTGATTTTCCATTGCACATAAATATAATCGCCTGCTGCAGCAACAGTTGATAAATTCCATTTTATTTAAAAACAATTCTGCATGATGAAATTCGGTTGCTTTCATAAATCCCATTAACAACTCGCAATTCAATAATAAAGATTTAAAGATAATACCTGCTTGCTACGCCTTTACTGGTCATGAATTACAATATTCCGCATTTTTTTAAGCAAATTTTTTTCTTTTACTTTAAATTAACGGAATGCTGCATTTCACTATGACGGTCATAATAAAAACTACACTTTTAAGTATTAAATTGCCACTCTGTGGCTTGATGCGCACATACTTACTTACAAACATATATGGTATAACATATTTTTGTTTTTATTTTTTGGTTTTCCATTTTACTATCGCCGCGTTATTTTTATTACTTAACATTAATTAACAATTGGCAGGGAAATGCAATCCCAGCCTTGATGGCATTAATGAATATTTATGCATTTATTTGTTATGCGACGATCCGACGCGAGGTCATAAATAAAGGATGGATTTTAATACACAACAGCCGTTGGCGGTCGCATATTTCGAATGCGCTTCATGTGTGTGTGTGTGCGTGTGTGATTAAACGGCACCACCCACTACATATATATTGTAGTTACATGTGTTTTTGCACTTGTAAGCGTACAGTTAGGTGTGAAGTGGAAAATTGTTGACCAACAGCGCATTGTGGCCACGGCGCTTTAATGCGCAGATCGCCAATTTGCAATGGAAATATAATATTATGCGCGTGGCAGCGTATGTGGCAATTAAGATGGCCGTAGGCTGTTGACTGGTCGCAGGTCGCTATCTGCGACAATTTGAAGCCTTGAAAAATGTTAATTAATGTTCTCAGCAAATAAATTTAATTGCAGCATGCATTAATTGCTTCTTAAAATATCTTTAACTTACTCTGTTAATGAGGAATAGGTTGCATAAATATATGTTGTAAGGTTACTAACTAATACTAATAACTAATTATAAACGAAATATTTGTGCTAATTTATCGTTTGTGCCTATATGGATAAGACTTCCATTGAAATTGTGTAAAGAAAAATGCAAGCGTGTAAAGGAGGCTGTTCAAAACAGCCCATCTGCATAAATCTGCGCATAAGAAAAAAATTCTTACTAAGAATTACACTGATTAATTATTATTAAGAATCCACTATAATACTGCGATAGAACTTCTTTCGAATCGTAAGTTGGCACCCAATCGGTGTTCTTGGGAATGAATAACTAGTTGCTATTCCTTTCCCTATGATGAGATTATCGGAATAAATCTCTATGAGACCAACATGATTAACGGCATAATTATAATAACAAGTGAACAATAGCAAAACATAGTCCACTCTTCTGCATCTCATACAAAGTTGGGTAGTATGAATGATATACCAACTAATCAAAAAAGACCCGGACTGGCATAATAGAACCAAACTTTCAGCGTTTTTAATACAAATCTTTATCTCCTTCTAAAGTGGCTACTGAGCTAATACAAGTACAAGCATATCAACGCTTAATTCAATTTTCCGCGCACTTTTTGAAATCACCGGCTGGGATGGCATTCAGTGCCTCCAGCGAATTTGGTTTTTTTTTTTTTGGTTTCGGATAATTTTTGGAGCGTTATTTGCTACATTGTTGGACAAGTAAACTAAAGTTAATTAACTAATGCTAATAATTAATTTTTTTTTTTAAAAAAATAAAATAATATCTTCCAACTTTGCATGCGAATATTTTAAAGCTCACAGCCGCTTAATTGAGTTTAAACAGAATTGAACAAATACTTCAAATGAATAATTTGGTTTCTCAAAATGCCGCCTTCAACTAATACCTTTTGTTGAACACTTTTTTTTAGCTTTTCGTTTTGTTCAAACACTTATCTGCTTTAATCTGTCGTTAGCCGCTTTTATTTGTGAATTTGACAGTTTTGACATCATATTCATAAACTCAAGTCTCGTTATCTACTCGATGTGATTTTTGCAAAAGATTCAGGTATTTTAGTGCGAGTCTAGCATGGACACGCTTCATACCCAAAACAATATTCGAAATTTGCTGAGTCGATCCGTAAGAGATGTTGAGATTTTCAGCCATCTCTCTGTTGCTTATTGCGATGATTTTTAATCACTGTTTCTTTAACTTTTTCAATGTTAATCCATTTCAAGAATGAACGAGAAAAACTTGTGTTCGTGAAAATTTAACTCCCCCAAATACCGACAAACTTTGTCAGCCGCCAAATACATACTAATTGAAATATAGACAACGTAGAAACTTCTAAGTTAAGAATGCATCATTGATGTTGGTGTTCAAACACAGTAATTTCGCCTCTCTAAGAATACTCAGTTTAATACGTACACCAGTCCCCGCCAATAGTTGAACTTTCTTATTAAATATAGTACTGGGACGATTTAGATTTAGACTGTTGACTACCAACCGACCAGGATATGTCTCTTATTCCAGCCCTGTTGTCAACTCTTCAGTGTCGCTTTACAAAATCGTACAACATTTGCCAGTAACAAAAACAAATATATATACATACAAGCAAACCTCATGCGAGCGAAAGTGTCTTTAAAGGCAATGATATTTTTGTCGCATAACTTTTTCTGGGACTATTCCAATTTTTTCGCTTTATGAATATCTGATCCAGGTCCAATCAATTGTTGGACTGTGGACTCTTCAATAATTTTCTATCGCACTCTCAATGCTTTACCAAATATGTATTTCTAGCTCGTTTTATTGTCATCTCATGGTAGCAGTGAATTTGGGCGTGTTTTAAATGTTTTGCAATTTAAACGTCTGGCTTAAAGTAACATTTGTTAATAGCGAGTTTAAACTATTCCGATATTTTAGGCCCATGTCTTAAGAATTTGACCTTCTTTGTATGTAGGTATCCTCGATTTTTAATGCGACAGGTTCGAAGCGCCGCTCATTAGCTGTCACCGGAAGCATCATATAAAATGTATTCGCAAAAGAATATTTTTACCCATTAAAATTCAAATTTGATTGCTTAGTTATAGAGTTATATGCAGATTTGTCGCCATACTGCAACAGAATTAAAGTCATTGTGCCGTAAACTATGTTTTAGAAATTCGAAAATACAAAATTAGAATATTCAACTAAAGCGTGGAACTACACAAATTCTAGCAATGAATAGAAATAGCAGCTGGCAGAAACTCGAAATGCCTGCTCTTGCAAAAAATCGAATACAAAAGTAGCGAGTGAACAACTATTTGCAAACGCTCACAAATAAAAGGCGAAAAAAATAATGAAAAAAATTGCAGTATAGTAAAATGAAAATTGGTTCAGTGCTGCAACAAATGCGTTTTCGCAACTTTTTCTTACTTTATTTTTATCACATAAATTAGGTCAGAAACTCGGCCAACTTGCCGGTAAATAGCGCGCATTGCCAAATCATACCAATGAAAGGCCATGCGGAGCCAGCGGGAGATTGCTATGCATAGGAAACCATAAACGTATTTGTAAGCTATGTATGCATATACATATATATAATATATACTATTCATACATTTATACACTCACGCACATACAAGTACACTCAAACCATTTACAATCCGCTTCCACAAATTCGATTTAACGCTTTGACAGTAAAACCATGGCCATTTCTGGCTGTGGCACTTGTTATTCGCTGCATCGATGCAATGAATTGCATTTAAATTGCCATGAATGCTGTCCTTCGAACCTCCATACTGCTCTCTACCCCCACTGCAGCATCGTTTGCTCCTCTTCTGCACTGGTTAAAGCAATTCGCTGACCCGCTTTGCAATTGATGTTAAATAAAAATCGTTAGAAAATCGTATTATTTGACGACTTTTGAACAGTTGCGATTTTAGGATTTACGTCAAGTTGTGCATTTCCCACATTGTATCCACTAGCCACTGCAAATATTGCACTGAGTGAATATGTGTTGAATTATCGAGGTCGATCGATTGCTAGTTACATCGCATTAAATTTGCTTTCTTCAGATTTGGAACTTGCTTCTGTACTGATTTTAACGGAAACATAGTCGCCAAACTGCCATCCTTTGAAGTGGATGTAGGCATCATCAAACCCATAGAAATTATTTGACAATAAGGCCCAATAAAAGAAAGTCAATAATATTATAATATGAAATGAAGCAAGTAGGTACGTGCGCTACAGATTTAAAGGACTTGCAAAGCAATATAGAATTATTTTGAACACTGCTCAAAGTAGATATGTCATAGTAAGATGTGAAAGGACAATTATCCACATCATTCATTTCAACAGAAATTATAAACTGAATCTTCGTTCACTTGACCGCAAAGGCACAGTTTAGTATCTAAGCCATTTGTTTGTTTAACCTAAAACCTTGAGCCGGCTACAGGACTCATTTGTCATTTACGCTTCAGAGATATAAAGGTCATACATATGTGAAGGTCTAAGGATTGGTAGGCTCTGTCCTCTCTGTTAAGGGATGCCGTTCACTCGACCTAATACCTGTTTTTAGAATTACTAATCTTTTATGGGGAACAGAACAGGTGTGAGTCACTAGACGGTCTGTAGAGGTAGACTGTTGGTCCTTCGTTTTACAGGTTAAGCTTTTAGATATTTTTATCTGTTTAAAAATATTATAAATTATTAGCAGTTTTATCATAAGATATACTTTTTTTCAACTGCTTGCTTTGGATGTACAATCAGTCTCTTATGCAAGAATTTTTAAATTCAGGACCGTCAATCGTACTTTGGACAAGGTCTTAATTTTAAAAAAGATAAAATATGATGAACTGCGGTATCAGAGAAAATCAGGTTATAAATATACTAAAAAGAGAAAATTGTTTGTATTGTTTTGACTAACATCTTCGCCTTTTGAATTTGAAGTTGGTAGCGCACTCCAAAACTGGTTATTACAAATGGTATTGTAGGTGATGCTATGGGGATCTCAAAATATGTCTTGAATTATTTGTCTATTGACTCAAATTTAGAAAATCGATTAATAAAACCAAAAAATTCTGAGCAATTAAAATTCCGGAGTGACCAAACCGAATAGCTTTTGTGACGAACTGGTTGTTGTAAGGTAAATGAAATCTACCATTTTGATAAGCATGATTAAATGTTCAAGTACTTAAAATTCGTCTGCTATGCTAACCAGGTCTAATTGTTTGATTAGACAAAAGTGTTTCAAATGTTCAATTGTACTAAAAACTCAAAATACATAAATTGAGAAAAATTTTGTCATTTTAATTAGCTTTGATTAATATTTAAACAAGTTTTGCAACACGTAAAAGCATAGTGCTCACTACACAATATTATTTATTCAGTGGTTTGGAATTTCAATTAATTTGCTATGCATTCCTATTACTTCCATACACGTACCTCAGCGTTGCCACTATGCCAGTGGAGAAAAATTGTCAAAATTCAAGAAAAATAATATAGGTTACCATCTAGCTTAGCATCTACATGTATGAAATGCAATTGAGTCTGTCCAACATAGTCGTACCATGTTCAGGTCAACGTTAACGGTAACACTTGCGGCTACTGCTGCTATATTGCTTGAGCAGATGCTGTTCGTACTCATTAAAATTACTCATACGTCTAGTGGCACCGGGCAAAAGGCACTCAGCTGCACGAGCAGCTTGCTCGTATTACACATAGTTTTTTGATAACAAAATTGGTTTCGGTTTAATGTATTTGCGTGTGTTTGTTACTATGAGCACCGTTGTATATTGAAAATTTGGCGTTGGTTGGGCTTTTCGGTTTGTTTGTTTTTTGGTATTACTACCAGTTCAACTTGCAAAATCTCCAAACTTGTTAAAACTAATTGTGCTGGTTTTTTTTTTATAATTATTACGGCTTTTTATGTTTTTTATTAAATTTGTTAATAAAATGGCAGTAATTACTTTAGTTCGTCAAAACAAGTTGTGGACCGGACTGGTCCACATTAACTGCGCGTGTAACCCGAAGCGATTAAAATTTATTTCCCAGATTGGTACAACCCTTTTTGCTATCGTCATGTTGACATTAAAGATATCTCAGTGGAACTGAACATGTCTTATGTATCGACTCAACACATTTTGGTTAATGTTTGGGCAATGAAGCGTGTCAATATTAGACTGATAACAAAAGACCAGCATACGCCATCACATGCTAGCATGATTGTGACTTATTTTTTGCCCAAACACGAAACGAGCGTTATCTTTCAGCCACCGTATTTGCCAGATTTGGCTTCTTCCGTCCAGGTCAAATTCGATCACTAGTGTATGTCGAATTTTCTACAGCTACGGCTGTTGTTGAATGCTTTTTGAAATACTCTTATACCTTTACAAAAGTTTTCGCTGTCGGTTAATCAAACTCAATCAATGCCTTTTAATGTAATATTATATAGCAAAGTTTGGACATACTCGCATTCACAGTTAGTCTATATTCCGCACATAAGCTATTCGCCAGATTCACGTTGGTAGGTAAGGTGAACGTCTGACGTGACATATAGACCTTTAGGAGGCCCATTGTGGAGCCATCGGATCTCAAAATCGCCTTAATCTATTATGCACTCTCTGAACCACCCTGTGATATCGATGAAGTTCATAAATTCAAAAAGTTTCATGTGTGCAACCTCCGCGACATCGCCAGGAAACCTAGGACCGATGCGCTGCGTTTTTTTTTTCTTATGCAAAGCTTTGCGTAAGCATAAAAGCTGTTCTACAGTCTTTTCTTTTTCTACCTTTTGTCAGCTTCTACAGTAATAGTGGTTTTGGTATCCCCAGTCTGCTGGCATGTCAACCATTGAGACCTGTTTGCAATTCTGGAATGACATACGAACTCTAGTATGTTATTCCTCTTGAAATTTAATAGTCGTACTGTACCAGTCAATAATTGTTTCCACCCCGACTCAGCTATATCTGCAACATGTTTGTTGATTAAATATGTACAAGTTGCCAGAGGTCTATATACATATATTTCCTCTTTATCGGAGTCTTATTGTAGGATAAAGTAACTCTTCAAAAACTTCTGAATTATATTAGAAATCCTGCTTTGTTACATCATCCTGCTTTTATTGTATCGTACAATAAATAAATATTTATAAATATTTAAAAATGAAAATAAAATTCTCCCTCTAAACGTTAACTCCATCAACACTACCGATTTATGGCAACTTTCTCCATTCGTATTATTTTGAAACTTTTATTTGAAAACTTTATAGTGCGAATTTGCTTTTTAATAAAAATTTACGAGTTTCATGTTTAATTTTAGAGTTTTCCGCTGACTTGAGTGAAATCAAAATCTTCACCAAACATTAACTACCGCACAGAGCCGCAACTTACGCCATTGGCAGCATATAAAATTGACTGTCAAAAGTTTATGCTACGCTTCATTTGCCATATTCCCACAGCTTCTCTGTGCATTGTGCACTTTCGCTACCACTCCAAACTTCATGGCCATTGTCTTTGCTGCGTGCACTCAGCTATAAACATACATGTACATATGTATATGTGAGGCACTGCTGAGCGTTAGTTAGGATTTACATCGGTATATACCGATGTATGCTTGTATTAACTACCAAAGTAGTTAGCAAAGTATGCGTAAATGATTGTTGCCGGAAATGCAAGCGTATCATTTTGATATTTCGCTGATTTTCCACTTTTCCACAATTTTACATCCCGCAATGTGCATCCTAAGTAACGCGACCGCCATTGTTTGGTGGATAAGGGGTCTTTAACGCAATTACATTTGTTTCAATTTACTTGGCGAACTTAATCTCACTTTTCTCTTTACTCAGAAACGAAATCCATTGTAAAGTCGGACTCAGAAATCTATATATTTCAAATATGAGGTCTAGGTGAAATTATGGACCGATTTTAATAACTTATTTCTAAGAAATTTGACAAGTATGTCTATTATATTAGGAAAATGAGGTCTAGCCGAAATTATGGACCGCTTTAAGCAATTTTTGGCCAAAGCGCCAAGTCCAGAAACTCTTTAAAGCGGAGTGGAAATTCTTTTGGGTTAAACAAATTAGTTTGAGTTTGTCTAATATATTAAAAATTAATTTTCATATATTCATATTCTGAGAATCCAAAAGTGTTGCAATTGCAATAATGAAACTTTCAGTCTGTTCAGGACCGGTGTTTGGTGAGTGCTTTGAGATTCATTACCCTAAAACGGCATAAATATAAATTCCCCCCTTTTACGATTTTTAGCGTACGCCAATGCACATCCGTCTTCAGCTTCTATCTATCTTAGATAAATATTTAACTTTTGCCAACATTTTCATGATTAAACTAATGCCTTAGATTGAAAATACAGAGTTTCTATTCCCCGCCGCCTGCACAAGCTTTTGACAGGCAATAAACGTGCGAATAAATGATTAGATCTCGAGAAAGTGAGAAACAGCGAGAGATTATAGCTCCCTCTGCACCATCACCAAAATCACCACCAACACCTTACCACACACCTTACACAGCACTACAGATATCTAAAACTATTAAATAAGCCTAAATATCACTCTGACATTTGTGCGACAGTCTGCTTTTTCTGACATCAGCCGCTTTGGCAGCAGTCAGCGCTGTCGCAAGAGTTAATTTGTTGTCGAGCCGCAGAAAACTTTGTCATAAGTAAAAGACAATAAATGTCACACAAAAGGCCATAAAAGCACAACAGTCTAACTTCATCGTTGTGCGCCGCTAAATTTGCCTACCTCGTCACACACACACACATGCACACATCACTGCATATGTGTGAGGCTACTTGCCAGTAATTATATACACATATTGAAGTATGTCACGTGTGCGCATATTTTATTATTTTGTGCTCGCTATTACCCACACTTTTCGCCACTTGGCCGCCTCGAACCTCTAAACGTAGCAGCAAATTTTGTGTGGAGCTTAGGCGTACTGCATGCCGCCAGTTGTTCAACTAAGCTCAACAGCATGTCATAACTTTTGTCTGACAATAAAAAATATATTTGCTTTATAGGCCCAGCCATAAATCGGTTTGTGGCCAGATTAACCGCGAGACTACTACTTAATGTAGCTGAGCGCTGGAAGCAATGTGTTTAGAGCTATGCGCATATAGAAGAAAATATTGAGAAATAATTATGTAGCTGAACCATGAGTCATCTATGTGCTTAGTCAAACTAATGTAAGTGATAAGCTTATTTAATGCTCTGGGCATTTTGGACGTAGTCGTTAGAAAAAAAGTCTGAAATCGTCTTTTAAGTCCACTACGTGGAGATTCGTTAATAGATTTTCTCTGGAATATGATACGAATTTGTATATTACAAAGTCTAATAAAACTAAATACATTATTTATATATTAAAGTGAAGAATTTATTTAGCGTATATAAATAAAAACTCTCGTCCTTATTGGCAAATCTTTTAGGGTGAATTTTTCACCAGCAAAATCATTCGCCATAGACAATGGTAGTAATCACTTGAAGCTAAGTCTGGACTATAAGGTGCATGCATAAGCTTTCAACTAAGCTCTATGCCGACTCCCTAGCGATGTGTGCGGCCTGTCGTTGTCTTGATAGAACACAATTCCTCTACATGACGGTCAGCTTCGACGATTTCCATTATTTTTTATCGATGTTTTCTACAATCAGCCTTAGAGCATGGTGTACCTTTCATAACAATATTGCCAGAAAGGAATTGCTGAAACTGAAATTGTTCGTATGATTGGCTTTTAAAGTATTTGAACTACAAACAATGTTCAGATTTTGAGCCGCCTGGCTTTCGTTTTCGCCTTAATCGAAGAAAAACTGTAAAATATTTGGTGTTTTCTCTTTGCTGGTGCCCTTGCGAGCTTAAACAATACTGAGTCAAGTGATCACAAAACGTCGGAGAAACGCCATATAGCATAACCTTATGCGAGATACATATTATTAAAACCATCTATTGGAAAAATATTGGATTTCTTTTTTCAACTGACTCTATAAACTCGTCTTTGGTATGGTGAAAATTAGTTCACTCTTTCTTCTTTATTCATTAACTATTGCGGTACCAATGACCGTATTGAAGATTTTCTGGCCAAATGATCTTATTAACCTCTTTGAGAATAATAAAAATTGATTTGTTGCCTACCTTTAGGAGTAAGAGTTTGTTTTAAAGGAGTAAAATAGGGCGTATTTAGTATATAATTTAATAGATGTTATCATTATCGAAGTATAATTTTTATTTTTATTTATTTTTAAAGACTTTTCTGTTTGTTTCGGTAGTTTGTTTTCTATCAAAATGTTTATATGTGCAATTATGGTACAGATAGCTAAATCGTTTGGTTATATTGTTCTAAACTATTCATAATACTTCGAATCTTAAAAAATAAACAAAAAATATTCCTTCCACTTTTGATTATATATCGAAACGAAAATAGAAACAGTAAAGCTCTGAACTAGGATGCTTTGAAAAGTAAACTTGTTGACCACTTTAACATTAGGGAATGGTGTATATATTACTAGTCCAGTACTAGTGCAGTACCAGTTCTTTCCACTTCCGAAACCACCAGCACGCAAATCAAACCGGTGTTTCATCTTTTTTTATTATATCAAACAAGCGTCGTAAAGTCTGCAGCTTCACTTCAACTCACAAAAAAAAAAGAAAATATAACTGCCCAAAGTAACGAACAATGAAACTCAAATGAAACACAAACAAATGCGCTTTGAAAGAAGAAGAGGAAAAAAAAGTTAATCTCAGAAAAATCTGCCTGCTATTTTCATAAGTTTGCTTATCCAACTTGTCTGTGCGCTTATTTACATATAATCATGCACTCACATATGTTCAAAGTGCAAAGACAAAACAAATCATAACTGGATTAGGCGCCTAAGCCTGTCTGTACTTGCAGATTCCCACAACATACTTTTTACGCCCTTTAACAACGGAACTGCAACTCCCTTGCTTTGCGCTTGATTACCTTTCGCTCTACCGCTAAGCATTTTTGTGCCGTTATTCTGGTTTATTATACCCTAAACAGGGTATATTAAATTTTGCGAGAAGTTTGTTACACCCAGAAGGAAACGTCGCAGATCTTATCAAAAGGTATATATAAATGATCAGCATGATGAGCTAAGTTGATTTATTCAGGTGCAGGATTTCGGAATCAAGTGCTTATATAAACAACTTTTTATTTGAGGAGGTCTATTCTTGAAATTCAATCGGAATTAAGTTCTTGTAAGGAACCATTGTATTTGTGAAGGGTATTATAGCTACGGCGCAACCGAGGTTAACGGTTTTTCTTGTTTCCTTTTTCTTTACGATATCTGCAATTGTTTCCGATTTCATCGCTTTTCTGCTTCTCAGTTCAGTTTGTTTATATTTTTTCTTTCTGCTTTTGATAGTATATTCATGGAACATTTATGCTTCTATAAGTTTTTGATTTATTGTTGGAACGTTCAAGTATGTTGTCTGTAAGTATTTACCTACCTATTTGTTGGATTATTGTCTGATTGTTGGTAAATATTTTCATAGGACACGTTAACAAATATGATGAGAATATTGAATATTTCATAATAATAGTTGTATGTGTTTGAAACTTTTGTATAAGGTCTGACAGGGTCTAAGCGCTCGATTTGTTGTTAGTGTGCTTGAAAGTTTGTATGTGTAAATCTTTATTTAGTTTTTGTGCTGCGGAAATTTCATGCAGCACGAGGATTAGGGAAATTTTAGTGACATGTACTTTAAATATTACTCTTTCCATATTTATTTCTTGGTCTGTCCAAAGCCAAATACCCTATAAAACAGTATCAATTTGAATCACATAATTAAAGTCTGAAGAATGTATTGTTTAAATAATGAGAGCTTAATGATTTGAGCGCTTGGAAAAACAATAGCGATCCATAAAGTTGGATCAGCTGTTTTCAGTTTAATTTGTTCATTGTGGATGTGTTAAAATATGTTGGAAAGTCTGATAATTACTTAGCTTTAACTGTCAATAGCGACACTATCTTAAGAGATAATATCAATACTATTTCCGAAAAGGACTTGATACGTTTTAAAGTGGGCGTCGCCGAAGATTTTAGGAAAGGGCTACATCGGCCGGTGATTAAATTTTTGGAACAGAAAACGCATGGAAGCTGAATCCAGAGACTTTTTTCTTCGGTGTCAACTGAAAATTGATTTAACGAGTTTGAACGTGGTCTTTTTTTTGAGGAGCCACGGATGATCACGGTCTCGTGTTGTCAGACTGCCGATTCAGGATGCGCGAGAGGGATGGTTGAGGTAAGGCAAATGACCGCCTGGTCAAAGCTAGTTTGAAATATTGGGCATAAAAAAAGCTATTAAGCCGATGGTTGCCGCACTCGTTCTCTCCGGATAACAAGTACAATGGGGTGAACACTTTAGAGCAGCGTTTTGGCGAAACCCGAAACAGTTTTTGCATCGTTTCGGGATCGTCGACGAAATATCGATCCATTGACAACCACCAGAGGCCAAAGAACACTCGACAAAATGAACTTCAACCGACGAACTTACTCCGCAGGAGACGAAGACAGTCCTCTCGGTCGGAAAGGTGATGCTTACCGCTTTCTGGGACTCACTAGGTGTGATCTACATAGACCACCCGGACAATGACAAAACGCTCACAGGGCTCTACCATGCCGTTTTAATTTTAATTGACTGATGAATTATAATCTGTCTGATATACGCTTATAAAAAATGCGCTTTAATAAGCTGTATAATCGTACAACAACATATCTGCGCATGCATGTGAGTGTGTCAGAGTAGCATTTGAAAATAAGAACTATTTTATAGCTGGCTGTATCAGCAATGGCAACCCAGACGATCAACATCACAGCCGTGGTATGTATGTACAGTGGAGACTGTGCTGCCTCTGGTCTGCTGCCATGCCAGAAGTAGCAGCGGCGGCAATAACAACAGTAACAACGTCAAATGCATAAATATTTGTATTTTAAATGCATATTTACGTTTAACAAATTTTGTATGCATGTCTGAGTAAGCACTCTAGCATAATCCGCAATGAGCAGTCGACTGGCGGTAGCAACAAATGCCAACTCTGCAACAACAACAAGCTTCCGCATGCGCTCGTTTGCGATTGTCGACGGAACGACAGACGTCGGACGAGTATTTTGCATATGAAGTATAAAATGTCGCAGACATGCCAAGTGGAGCGGTGAATACCAGCGAGCCAACGAACCGGCAAGCCAGCGACCAACGACCGACGACCAACAAAGTCAGTTGCAACAATAACATAACAAGGACAAACTATAATGCGATAAATAATACAAGGCGAGGTCAGAACGAAATGGGGAGCAAAGCTTTAGTGCAGCGGATACAAGGGACAGGGTAGCGAAAGCAAACTGTAATGAAATCAAAAGCGAAGCTACAGCGCCAACCATATCATGCGGACGACCGGAACGGGAGCGGCAAGACCGGAAGATGTTCACTACAGGAGTTGGGGAGAGTATGAGTTGAAAGCGAGATAGATAAAGGTAGCGGGAGGAAATGGAAAAGTGAAGCAAAGTGGGGCAAAGTGTGGCGCTTCGCCGGAAGTGAGTGCAAAGGACACTGACACAAAGGACCACAGACAACAATGACCGACAAAGTGGACACGCACACATGCAACAAAGCATACACAGCGCACACACATACATATACGCAAAGAGATGCATGTGCAGTGATATGTGAAAGAAATACATCTCTTCATGCAGCCGGACGCGCCGCAAGCTGACATGCAGTTATCCTGGCATTTGTGTAGATGATAAGTGAAGCTACTTTTGCTTTGGCACACATACATACATTATATCCTGTGTTGCTGTTTTTTTTATTGTTTTTGCTTTTTAAGCTGGCAAGCGAATGTTATGCGATATGCAAATTTGTTATATACAAACCTACATACTTGTATATGAGAGTGAACAAGGCAGTAAGATGTATAAAAATTGAATACAAAATGTTAAATATAAAGTATTGGCCGGAAAGGCGAAGGAAGTATTTATTTTCGCCACATGCTTAGTTTTTTTTTAAATAATTGCAATTTTTCGGTCAGTTGTCTTGTAGAGGACGAAAACCGTTAGTATAATTAGAAAAGATAAAAAATCAGAGAGCGGACAGGCAACTTTAAATTCTTTCTAATATATAATTAAGTCTTTAAGTTACCTTGAAACGGCTTGGAGTTTCTATAATTTTATATTCTGTCATTGCTCCGATTTCATGCCACGAGTGGTATTGAATACCGAATGAGAAAAGCCTTGGTGTTCCCGGACGCTCGCAATATTTCAACTGAAGAATTCATTCATATCGGCAGTCCCAAAAAACAAAACGATAAAAGAAAAACGACAATTTTAGATAAATGGCACAGTATCCTCTTAGCTCCATACCCTTGACCCAACAATGCTTACACTTTCTTAGTCCGTCTGAAAAAGACGTTTTCTGAGGGTCTGTAAAGTAGATCTCAGTGGCAGGGATAACCTACTTATTTGACACAAATTCTTGTTGATTTTTTCAAGTCCAATTTGGCAGTGGTTGTGATGGAGGAGAGGGCGTTTTCACAAACTTCTCCCTGTTTGTTCCTTTTTCAGCTCTTTTTCAAGATAAACAATTTTTTCTAAAACGCCATATTGCATTCCAATCAGTTTTTCACTTAAACTCTTTGCTGCCTCGGTAAATCACAGCTGTTTTTAACCACACATTCGTATGGAGCTTAAGAATTATTAAAAACTTGTAACCGCAAAGCTTTGTAAGCACACCAATACCATTGCATTTGCGCTAGTCACATACCGGACTTGTCATTTGTCATGTGTCATGTTTGCCGCATGCATTGGTATGTCCTTCTACTTTGTGATTTTGTTTTTTTGCTATCTGATTATTATTTATGTTTATTTATTCAAAGATATGCATAAATACGATATCACAATGGCCGCTCCTTTCGTCTTTTGGTCAGCAGCAGCTGAGCAACCACAACTGTTTGTTTGTTTTCGCTCGTAATTCATTTCAATAGCAAATGGTTGCTTAGCAAGGACAACAGAGTAGGAGTAGTTAAACTGGTCACTCTGAGTGCTGTGTGTGTTTCTGCTCTACGCTTCGGATTTGCTTGTTCGCATATTTAGTTTGTGCAGACGAGGCTTTAGTCTACGGGGTCCTGTATGCTTGCTGGTTATTTATTATTTTCCAAATATTTAGTTCGTTGATTTTATGAGTTAAAATTGTTTTGATTCTGCAACAAATTAATTTTTTATTGCTTTTCCGGAAATAATCTTCGATTTAAAACTTTTCCAGCATTAAGTTTTTTGTCCTTGGCTTTTCTGATAAATTTGTTATCTTCAACATCAAAACAATGCACATATCTCACCCAGATTATTAGGAATAGGTTCTTAAATATATAGATCTAGAGCTGTTTCTAAAGAATCTTTAATTTCTAAAGAATCTTTAATCTGCGGCAGGCAATGATTCTTCACGTGGGGAAATGTGTACTCTCTTAACATAATATATTAAATATAATCTTTTTACATTAAATATCCCCACTAAGATGGTTTTTCGGATCTGCTATTATTAATGATCCATTCCATCGCATTTTCTCCTGTCACGGATAGCTACCATAAAGTATGAAGTATAATATACCATCTGATAAAATTCGACCCTTTAAACTGTGCTCGCAACCTTTTTAACGTTCGTGTGAATTTTGATCTGCATATGTCAATTCGGAAAAATGGAAAAAATTTAGCAACTAGTAGTTTTGTGTTTCTAATGGTATCACAGCTACGAGTTGCAGAAGTGTTCTGTGGAGTCTACTTTATCACGAAAACAAGTTCTTGAGTGTCACAAACTATTCAGTAAAAGTCGTGAAGCCATCAAAAACTTGCCTCATATGAGTCTTCCATCCACCTCTGTTAGTGACAATAACACCCAAAAAGTTAAAGAAACACTGCTTAAAAATTGTCATGTTGGCATCAGAGAGATAGCAGAGGATCTCAACGTATCTTATCGATCAACATATTTTGGTTAATGATGACTCGTACCAAAAGACCTGAATATGAGACGTCAGAAAAGAGATGCTTGAAAACGTAGCTGTGGACCCTACATTCATTAAACACATCATTACAGGTCATAAGACGTGGGTTTTTGAATATGACGTCGAAACTGTCCAACCATCTAGCGAATGGCGTTCCAAAAAAGAGCTGGAGCCATAAAAACCAGGCACTAAAGGCAGTTCCAGCCGAGATGTGGGTGCTATAGTCTTATTACCCAGGTAATAAAGTGAGGAAACTCACGAACTTTGTTACATATTGCACCAAAACTGTCCAGTATAATATAAAGATACATAAGGCGCTCCTGGTTCGAGAGCAGTTGTAAAATTATATCAAAAATATATTGTATATTTTGTTTGAAGTTAAATTCAACCCAAGAACAAAAATTATGGAAATAATGCGACCTGTATCTTTATAAAGCTGATTTCCAGTCTCGAAACGACTCTGTTTCTTTAAACTTAAGAAATTGACAAATATTGACTCTTGTTGAGGAATTTCTAATGGCTGACCAGGCGGCACTATTGTCTTCATTGAACCTATTAGGTAATTTTTCCCTCGTTTACTAAATAATTTTTTATATTTCTATCATTAAGTCTCTTTACTGATTCCTCCAATCCGAAAACCTTCTGTAAGATGACGCAGCTTTTAGTACAATTTTATAGTATTTTTTCTACCTCCCAGCTTTAATTCCAATATTGTGGTATCTCCTTTTTTAATTGACCTGACTTTCTGTTTTTAATATTCAATACCATGTTCCATGCGTACTCTTAAAGCCAGTACGTCAGATTGTCTTTGCTAATATTCTATATACCATATAGTTCTTCTTACTTATCGTGCGAGCTTCTCTACCGAATTCCCTTTGTTATTTATATTTGTTGTAAAGTGTAGTGATTATACTTGTAATATCATGGTTGTATATGTATGTATATGTCCTTATCATGCTATTTACTATAAATATCTCACAAATATTTTTTTTAGTACAATATGTTATGGTCTTTTTTTAATACATATTACTTTACTAAGCATATTACTTGTTTAAATTACCTAATAATATTTTAAATACAACTCTTAAAACCAACTGTGACAATAAAAGCTACAATCCGCTACGAATTACTGCATGCAAAAAAAGCTTTGCAATATAAAATGTCATCGAGAGTTCACACGCAATTATTTCAAGCTGTTTCCAGTTCTCCTTATACTCGAGTCCGTTTTTTCTAACAAATATTAAAGCGCCAATACAGCGAAAAGCTGATTTTTCTACGAGCACAATACTGCAAAAAATGTCCACATACTTATATAGTAGTACATACATACACATATTTACAACGTTGTTAGTGTTGTATGAAAACAATTTGCGGCAACATTTTCACCATATTCCACAAACGTTCACATAAAATGCACAAAATATGAGAATTCACTCGATATCTTTTCCAAACTGACGTATGTATTGGGTACCCATTGTTATGGATTTAAAAACGACCAAGCGGACACGAATGAATAAACAGTCTCATATTTATACAAACGCATTTGTATGCAATTGTGTATCGAGGGAGTGGAGTGGAGTATTGGTCACTCACACATGCATAAACAGGACACATGCCATGCTTTGTTACCCTTTTATAAAATATAGTACAAATAGAAGGGCGCGTCTCAGCGAATTTTCAACAAATACTGATGTGAACATACTAATATACATATATGTTTATAAACATGTAGGTGTATACATATATCTAATACAATATAATATAAAAAATACCCAGTCAGCAAAATTTTTGGCAATTTTTGGCTCTATCTCATTGTAGGTGATATTTCTTTAAGTTGTTAAGTCAAGTGGAAATTAATCTATGCCAAATTTCATGAAGATATCTCTAATATATTCTAAAAAACTTTTCCGTCCAAGTGCTTGTTTTTGAGCGATCATTTTGTATGGCGTCTATATTCTATAGTGGTTTGTAAAATATCAGACCAAATATCTCAAAAAATTAGGGTCTAGTTCGAGTACATCTACTCAGCTCTCTGATAATTTATATATATACTTTATGGGCCTCCTACCATACATTTTGGGTGTTACATACTTCGCCTCTGTGCGGGGTATACAATTTAAGCGATAGTTCCTGAAGTGATTCGACCAACGATTTTTATACATGGCTTGTCCTATACAAATTTTTCAAACACAGTTTTTTCGAGAAGTAGCTTGAAAAGGCAAATAAGTTTACTATCAAGGAGTTTTAGATAGGTCTTTTAAATTCCGGTAATTTATATTCAAAACGATATACAAGGTTTCGAAATGTCGGCGTAACATTAAAATTTCTTCGTATTTCTCGTTTCTGAAATCTTTATCAACAAAATGTATATCAGTTGTATAAATTGATGTCTTCAGGAAGAGTTTTTGCAAGGAGTTCGTATATTCTATTACAATGAAGCTTCAATGCAAGCTTGGGTCTAAATTTTGCGTATGACTGATCTATGGTCTCTGTCATAAATATTATTAAAGACTACCATATGCAACCATAATTTCTTCTGTAAAAGAGTTCTACCGGTTTTTTCAATTGAGGAGCCTACACTCATATTATATATAATAGAATTAAAAATAAAATAAACAAAGGTTCCGGATCACTTTCGTCTATAAAAACCCCCTTAGCTGGCCTATACTTATATACACACATATGTGAACACAAAAAATGCAATAATACTTTATAAATGAGGGAATGCATGGTTTTGTACAAACTTATTGTACATTACATTTCAAATGGAGGGACACACATATAATAGAAATTGAATTTTGCCCAACGATACGCATAAATACTCATTGTGATATAGTATATGTACATATGTAACATGGAACGCATATGACAAAGTATAATGCTACCAACAAAATTCGAAGCAACAGCTAAAGGGTTTGCAACATTTTGAAGCACATTCTATCACAAGAGATGAGTGAAGCAATAGTGAGTTGGCAACCAGCTGCCGGTTTTAATTTGATTGGGAATACCACATACTTACATATTGTTCATCATTCGGTCGACCGCAACATTTGCGGCACACATTTAGTTCGTATATGATAGGTAATTTCATACGAATGTACATATGACAAACTGGTCACTGCTGCTCCGAAGTGGTTGAAATAGTAGATCAGTTAGCATGGGCTTGCCACAGTCAAATGGGTCGCCTCAAAATTGCTGAAGTGTAAATTTGCTGTTAAGTTGGCAATGATTTAATATATTTAATTATGGGGTACTTGATAGCTGGTGAAAATGTATTGAATTCTATTATGTTTCATTTTTTTTTTTTCTGATACTATGCTGAACCTTTTCCATTCAATACAATAAATAACGACTTTTTTGGTTTTCACATAATTAAATATCAGTTATAATAGGTTAAGCCTTTTTGATGTCATCATATCATCAAAAAGTTTTCTAATATATTATTATATAATATGCCCAGTAGAACATATGTTTCAATGAAGGTTTTCTAATTTTATCGACTGATGATATTAAATATATATATATATATATTAGAGGTCATTTCATGTCAAATCGACAAATGTTTAATAATAATCTAAAATATTTTTCTTATGTTAATGGGTTGTAAAAATAATAATAGTATAAAAAAAAAAAAAAAAAATAAAAATAAAATAAAAAAAATTTACTTAAGAAAAATTTTTTAGACTTCAAACTTCTATAATCATGTGATAGAAATTTTATAATTAACAAAAAAAAAGTTGAAAAAAAAATATTTTGTCTAAAATCAAAAATTCATATCTTTCAAACGAAAAAGAACACCCGTCTGAAAATTTCAGAATTTTTTTAAATATGTTCAAGGTATAATAAAAACAGTTTTGAGGACAACATTTTCCGGCAATGGTTATTTTTTACAGTTTTGAAAAATTCAAAATTTTTTAATTTTGGTAATTTTCAAAATTTAAAAAAAAATTTTTTTTTTCTCATACCTCTAAGGGTTTTCTTTGAAAACGCATCAGCGTTCTTTATTTACTATACAATCTGGTTTTAAGAACGCTAATCGGAGAGCCAAAATAGAGTTGTAAAACAATTGCTTATCAAATCTCGATTTAAATTTCCACATTTAAATTTTCACGATTTCGAAAATGAACGAGGGACCAAATTATAAGGTTATGCACTTCGAAAAGACTAAATGCTTAGACAATGTTTTTATCACTGATACTTACTACTTTGCTAGGTGTTAGAATGAGGATCCTTTTGGCTCCATACAACCCTAATTGTTTTCTTGAGTTTTGATGTCAGAAATATCAATAATATAAATCAGGCGAGGTAGGACTGCCACAAGAAAAGAGTCTCTTTAGTAATTTTTTTTCTCAGCCATCATATGAACTCTCAATCCACTAAATGGTAGTAACAGACTTATTATACTCGAATACTGTAATAATATATACTGTTATAAAATCTACGTACCAGGATTGGACCAGGGCTTATATCCAGACAAAGATTGTCAACTTGACAGAGTTGACCCTCAGAGTTATTTGGGAAATATTTTCTGCCACTACAATAACAACCAGTTCTATCATCAGCCATATAGTTTAGCCTATTCTATCGATTGTGTCGTGAATTAAGCGTTTTTGAAGCATTGTTACAAACATGATATGAAGACGGTTGATCTTTAACTGTATTTGAAATTTTACTTAGGAGCAAGCAGGTTCAGAGTAACGTTAAAATAATTATATTTATTAAATTCAAAATTTAAAAATTTCTTTTTCAGTTAAGCTTTTGTCTGTATTATTTCCAAAAATCTAGTTATCAGTAACGCTCTGGTGCGCGTCTTTACTCATATATAAACGTCATGTGAAAATGTGCCTAACTGTAGGCAACGTTGAATAATTTTCATATTACACTTTTTTATACCTTAAACAAATGTTGCCTACATTTCGGCTATACTGAAAAAGTATTTAGTATTGAGAAGACTGAAGTTTTCAAATAGAATTTTGATAATCTTGCGTTTTTGAATAGATAAGGCTTACGACAATACCCATAGAAACTGTAAAAAATTGTGTTATCAATAAATTTAATAATAATCGCCATGTTCATTTCAGAAGTGTTTCCAAATCGCTTGTCAGCACTTATAAAATGCTTGTGTAATCCCTCTCAGTCATTATCAATTACAAATGACGCATAAACCAATAAATACAGAAAACCACATTGATGGCGGCTATTATTTGGGGGCGCATTTTAAAAGATGCCCAGGAATGTCTCGCTTTTATTTTGTTAGAAATGCCAATGCGCCACACTATAATCCCTAATCTCTATGAATGAATGAATGAAGAGCCTGTAATTTTATTGTCTTTGAAAAGCATTCAAATGGAAATAAAAATTTGTTCCAAAAAAAAAAATATACGGCGTGAGCTTGCGTTGTTATCGGCAGTGGCGTGTCGCTGCTTAAACTGTGATTGAATGCCGGCGCTGCCCACGTATTTAATGCCTGTTTTCGGCTATATGGTATGGAGAGGTTTGCTGGCTTTTCTGCTTCTCCACTTTTTGGCTTTTCCGATTGCTTTGTTTATGTTTTGTTTTCCGAAATTACTCTTACTTTTTGCAGCCTAGATGAAGGTCATAATTTACAGCTTAAATTGTAGTCCTCAAAGCGTATCTATTACGCTGGCCGTGTTAAGCGTTTCCTCACACTAAGTAAATGTGACGTATACGACATGGTGTACGTTAGTAAAATCGGTGCGGCGTCCAAAATCAGTCGACTTTAAAAGAAAAGCAAAAACAGGGACTAAAAAATTTTATGGTTGTTTATTATTATTGTTGCACTCTCACATATATTGTCGCTAGCAACTTGAGCGAAAATTCAATTTGTTATAAATCGCGGATTGTTGCGGCTTTATTGCAAGTGAACCAACAAAAATTTCGTACATAAAAATGGGATAAATGAAAAATATAGAATGGGAAAAAGAGACAATGCGTGGCAGGCAGACAAAGCAAAATTTATAAACGGCGTATATACCTATAAAAAAATTATGTAGTTACGAATATTTGTTGTTCTTTTTTGCACTTGAGTTTCATATAAATTTTACCGTTATTACTTTTTGGTTTTGTTGTGATTTAACCTTTCAATAAAACAACAAAAAATTCCATATATTATATTTTTGAATACGTTAGGTCGTAAAGCTGCGTGTCTTAAAAAAAAAACAAATAAAACAAAACAAAGAGGGAAGAAGAAATAAAATTACAGATAAAAAAATTCAAGGCTCTTGCCTCACACTTTCATTAAATGCACTTGGCGTTTATTATTGCGTTTTTGCAATTTTTTTCTTACTTTATGTGGCATATACGTACATTAACAAATATACATACAAACACATGATTTTGTTTTTGCTTTTTTCCCGTTCTCACACCACCGCATTTTAATTTGTTCAACTTATATCGAGCATTTTGTATGACTTCCCGCTTTCGTTGTTGTTGTTATCCTTGTTGGTTTTATTGTGGTTGAGGACAAATATTTACGACTCCCTTCGGCTGGCTTCTATTTGCGCGCCATAAAAGTTGAGATACCACTAAAGCGCATCTGCGGCTGAGTCACATTTTTCGGAAGCATTAAAAATGCAATAAAATCTGTAGATGACTTTGGTCGATGAAAAAAATGTATATTAACAGCTTTTAACAAATTTATATAACAAACTGTATGCACTCGTGTTTGAGAGAAATATTATTACTATTTTTGTTATGTAATTGTCAAAAGAGAATTTGATGTATTTATACAACTTAGTTTATAAACCACTTAGTAAAAATTGTAATTGTAAGAGTAGAACTTTTACAAATCAAAAAATCCGTTCACATATTTTTTTTATATTTTTTAGTTGTTAAAATTTACTGTTTTTCTCACCATGGTTTCTTCTAATGTATAGCAAACAGTAAATCTCTAGGTTGGGTGCAACAGAGCATTAGATATTTTGACGATTTCTCAAGTATTGGAAAACTGCATTATACAAATTTTTGAATAATTTCAACTCAAACGAGACTTGATTAGGCATTGCTCACTTAGTTGCATTAAGATATCTTGCTTAATAACCGATATAACTATAACAAAGTCACCCAGACCAACAGATGTTATGTTAGTACGATATATTCATCATATTATATTAGTGCTGATGGAAGATATGGACCAATATCTCACTAATTCGATATGGAATCAAAATTCATCAAGTGAAATATTCACACGTTTTCTATTAAAATATGTTGCAGTTGAACTGATATGCAGGTTTAAAATTATTATAATAGGTATATAGGACTCGGTGAACATATATTCCTGTTATATGCCTCAAATATTAACCGATATGTAAACCAGTGTAGATAATTTTTGTAAACAAAAAAATCATAGTTGGCTGAAAACCATGTAAAACGAAAGATAAAATAATAAACAATAGGGGAAAAATAATTTACGGGTGATCTGAGGTCGGGAAAAGGAAGGGGAAGGGATTTTTATTTTTATCTTGTACAAAAAAATTTTTTCTTTCACGAAATATTATAAAAGAATTTATTTATTTTAGTCTAGTCTAATAGATGTGATGAATCAAGCCAATTTTTGATACCTTGTTTCGATGTTAATCGTATTACAATGGAGGCGTTCTGGATCGATCGGAACAAAAAGTAGTCAGAAGTGGCAAGGTCTGGGCTGTAAGGCGGATGCAGCAAAACTTCCCAGCGGCTATTTTCTACATAGTTTTTAAGAAGTCTTGCAATATAAGGTCAAATGGCTAGTTGTGAATTCCGGGCTTTTTCGGCAATCGCTCGCTTCAATTTGATGAGTTGTTGCATAACCTTGGCGTTATGAATATTTGGCTTTGCCCTTGATTTAGTTGGTTAGACAGGTCTTACATATAATTTTTTCGTTTTATTTTATCGTAAGAGAACCAGTTTTCATCACCAGTCACAGTCCGATGCGAAATCGCTCTCTCTTATTGTAGCGTTAAACAGCATCTGCTTTTAAATGTTTTGAAATAGCTGCTTGTGTGACTCCCAAAGATTCTACGAGCTCTTCTTGTGTTTAGTAAAAATCTTCATCGACTAATGCTTCCAGTTTCTCATCTTCACGCTTTTTTTACCGCCCAGAAGATTCTTCGTCTTACAAGCCAAAATCACCACTTTTAAATCGTGCAATATATCCGCATCTATAACATGTGCACCAATACCTTTCACCAAAACACGATGTCTTTCGGCTAAGGTATTCTTCATATTGAAGTAATGAAGCAGTACTCCGCGCAAAAACACTTTTTCAGGCACAAAGTTCGACATACTTGAGTGAAAAAAATTATTGTTGTTTAACCTTCCAATTAATGGCACATTAGACGCATAAGGACAGTAGCTTTCCAACGCATTTTCGGAATATTGGAACAATGGAATAATATTCAAGTTACGCAATCCTTTAGCAAAACGAACGAATATAGTTATAACATAGTTAAATCCAAAGTATTTTGGGAAATATAAAAATTTTCATAAAAGTAGACATATCTGTTGTACAATTTTCAAATTAGTGGGGTAAGAACCTTTTTTTCTTAATTTTTTTAGTTTTGAAGTTTTTGATAGTACTACTTAGACAGTTATCACGCTTTAAGTAGTTTCAAACATGACCATTATAAGGAAGAAGACGAAGTTATTATTATACTAAATTTTCTCAATTTTCTCGTGTGCTTTATTTGGCAGACCTAAGTCTATTCTAACCCCACTCCACAGTCTCTTTCCTCCACGGGCGCTTCGCACTCGCTGCGGCGATTTATGCGATTATCGATTCTGTTGTTCAATCGAGTGTAAAGCGTTTTTACAAAATTAATCACGAACAAACAAAGCACAAGGCTTCAAGGCCAATGCAATGCATAGCAAGTAAAAAGCGCAAGAGAAATGCCGTCAGAAAGAAGATAAAACCATTAGAACAACAAAAGTGACTTTGATTAAAGCTTTAAGAGCTGCACATAAACGTTTTCTAGTGAATATACCTTAAACCTTACACATTTTGTTTTCGCAAATAATTTTTCGCCCTAAACGATGGCAGCAGCTTGCAGCAAGCTGGTTAGGGTAATTAAGTTTTTACGCTTCGCTGCTTTCCCTGCATATTGTGTTTTTGCGTTATTGTCGCCGAAAAATCGAGAACAAAATATACTTTGAATAATAATACACATATATATATATATACTCTATATATAGTATATAGAATAATATATAAATATATACTTTCAAAGCAAAGTTACACAGTTTTGCTGACAACACACTTTCTCGTTTCGCTTAATAAAAATGCTGAAAAAATATATTTTGTTTATGCTATTCCAAAGCATTGCTTGGTAATCTTGTGTTTATAAGTTAATATAAGATAATTTCGCATTTTCATAAAATCATTTTGCTGCTGCCACAAGTATTTTGTCTTGGTTATCTATTTTAAAATTTGTATGCTCATGAATAATATCTAATTACATACATATATACTCATAAAGGTGTATTTGAGGTAATTTAAATGCAATATTCTTGTTTGTAATTCACATAGATAATTATAATAATATTGGGTCAGCAAAATTGGAAATTGAAGAGCAAATATAAATTATTGCGTATATTGATAGCTCGTCAATAAATCTTCGAGAGAAATATTAATTTACTCTGAGTAGAATGTGCATAAATTAGCAAATTGTAGTAGCAACATAATTTACTCAAAATTCGTCTACCTGGTATTTGTATTATGCCAATAAAGCAACATAAATTTTGATTAGTAGCTAGTGTCTGTTAGAACAATATTAATCTACACAATCTTTTGTGTTATGGACTATAATATATTATATGGTATAGACGACTATATGGACTATAATATATTATATGGTATAGACGAAAATTATTTTAGATATTCTGCATTGATGCAAATAGCGAAAAGAAATTGTAAGATAATACAAATTCCCTAAAGCTTCCTTAGGCAAAACAGCAAAATAGATTGGTTGTAACGAAATTGTGTTACGCTACGAAAGTTGAATCACACTTGCAGTACACAAAGAATTAGTTTAAAGTAGGTTGAACAGATTAAATAGTTTTGTTTTACATTGTGAATTCAATGATCAGATGACTTGAAATAAAATATGTGTTTCGAAAGTTGTCATCTGTTTAAAATATTTAATTGCAAAAAATTTAATAAGAACTTCAAAATTTACTATGTTTTAGGAAGCTGACAGATTTAAATATTATATATTGTTATTATACCCTGAATATGGTCAGTCTGTCCGTCTGTATATATACGAACTAGTCCCTCAGTTTTTGACACTTCGATCTGCAATCTAAAATACGTTTTTTTCTCCTTAAGAAACTACTCATTTGTTGAAACCACCGACCCCGGACCACTAAAGGCTAACTGTCATATAACCTGATCGATCAAAATCCACTCCTTATATGGATAACTTTTTTACTTGACAAGATATCTATACGAAATTTGGCATGAATTATTGTCCCAGTCAACGGTACAAACTCCAAATAAATTGTTCAGATCAGACCACTATAGCATATAGCTGTCATACGAACTGATGGATCCGCTGGCCAACTACGTTTTCAGATTTAGTTATCATGCTGCTATAAGAAGTGTAACCGATATTAATGCTTTTTCTTGTCTTTTATTAAATTCATCACCAGTTCTACTAACGACCAACTAATTTTATTTAACATATAATTGTTAAATCTACTGAATAAGTATTTTTTTGGATTACTTGGAGAAATCGGGGCCAGATATAAATTAAATTATTATGATCCATGATAATTGATTTTGCTGATATTTTCAACAAAAAGTTACACAAGTGATATAGAATTGCATGAATTAGAACGCCGTTCTCTACATCTAGTCATAGTATATTTTTCGTATTTTCAGATCTCAAGATAATGATCGCTGGAAGGAAATCGTCAATATCGAGGCGAAGAAAAATATTAATCGTGTTATAAATATATAATATCGGATAGTTGGAAGAACAATGTAATCGATATAATGATGTCTAATAAAATGGAATTTCAGGTATTTCTTTCAACTTTTCAAGTTATATTGCTTCAGTTGCACTTGTTCCTTACTTCTAGAGCTGTAACTGCTTGTTTGTTCCAAAAAGGTAGAGTCATTTTACTCATTTACAATATCGAGCGTCTCAAAACATAATACCAAAAGATCTGAATTTTTGTCACGCACAGTCAGAAGCTTCGATGAACAAACATTCCAACGCATTTTTCTGATCATTATATCATGAACAGGATATATTAAGTTTGCCACAAAGTCTGTTATACCTAGAAGGAAAGGCTGGAATCCTAAAATATATATTTATATATATATCAATGATAATTGATTTGTCCGTCTGTCTGTATATACGCGAACTAATCCTTTAGTTTTTGAGAAACGCTGTGAAATTTTGCACATGTTTTTTCTCTCTAAGAAGCTGCTTATTTTTCGGAGCCACCGATATCAGATCACTCTAGCATACAGTTGCCTTACAAACTCAACAAGCAATTTTAAGTTTTTGTATGGAAAACTTTTTTATTTGACACGATATCTTCAAGAAATTTGGCGTGAACTATTCTTTAAGGTAACTGTACGTTTTCCGATATTCAGATCGGACCACTATAGCATATAGCTGCCATACAATCTGACTGATCAAAATCAGGTTCAAGTGCATTTGTGAAGTGTATTATAGCTTCGGTCAGCTGCAGTTAACGTTTTTTCTTGTTTTTATCAACATAACTATATAAATACATATGTTCATGGCTTTAAGGTTTTGCAAATAGCTTATAACTGTCTGGGCAACATTAATGTCATAAATTTAAATATTTATTTCAAGCCATTCAACAAACACTAATAATGACAGAAATAGTTTTGTTTTAAATAAAAATAAATGCTGTTTTTAAATAAAACCATTGACTTCATATAAACGTAGCATACTTAGTTATATCCTGAAACAATTCACACAAATATTTTAACTATTCAAACATTTATATATACAAAATTTCAGAATATTTTGATCAGCAAGACATCAAAAAGCTTTTACGACAACCACAAATATAAATTCCCCAACGCACACATACATATGCAGATAGTCATAAAATTTCCAATTAACTAATTGCTCTATAACAGTAAACATATATATTTGCATGTATCTGCTCCCATGTAGCGTCAGGAGTATTGAGCAACATGCCAGTCAAATCACTGGTGGCTTATTCCTATTGAGCCCGAGCATTTTATGAGCCCTTCTGATCCTTTGGCATGCCGAAGAAGTCGGAACAAATTTATGTTTGACAACTTAAGTGTGAAAAGCAAATGCAACAAATGCCATTAGAAGTGCATAAAACAGACGGAATAATAAAATCAAATAGTGTTACGCAATATGCAACAGAGTGTAGAAATTAGAATGCTCACATATTTCCTATACACACACACACACACGCGCCCTAGCACACATCCGAATTTGAGTGGACTTATATGAGTTAACGCTTTCACAGCGCACTTGGCAAGCGTGTGTGAAGCTACAAATCCCTAAACTAAATTAATTTTTCTTAGCAAGGGCAAATTGGCCTAAATATGCAGATTTACCGTAAGACTAGCACGAACAATGCCTGAAATAAATATTGGTTGAGCTCTAGGTACCTAGTCCAAGCATCTGCTCGAATGGCTTTGTGCTCTTCTGCCGAACGCATTGCTAATTTTCACTTCAATGCACTTTCACTTTGCCTCTCACTCTTTTTGTCTGCCTTTACACACAACTATCTCTGGTAAACCGGTTTTTTTTTTTACCGGACTGCCTATGCGCCTGTAGGTGCCGCACCAAATATCCTTTGCACGGACGAATATCCTTGCTGCACCGTCGGTTACTTACGACTCCCTGTGGTTTAATATACAAACTACTCAAGCGTGCAGAGCTTCTTCTGCATGGATGTGGATGTTTGTGTGCATGAATCTCTATTGTATCTGTGTATTTCTTTATTGCCTTTTTGTTTTTGTGCATCTGCGTGGCCGCACATGTTTAGCTTTTCACCGAAATATTAACCAGCTAAAACCCTTCGACCGCACACAAAGCCTTGACTCTGGCCTCTTGGGCTTTTCCCAAACAGCTTTTGGTTGCTCCAGTTTTGTTGTTGCTTTATTGTTTCCCATATGAGCCTACTTGAGTCATTTGTCTGTCGTCAAGCCGAAATTTGGCAAAGACTTATGACCAACTACAAATGGCAGTCCAGTTTTACTCACTTTGCTAATTTTTGTGTCAATAAATCTGTACAAATTTGTGGGACATATACTATGGTCACTCAACTATACATACAAAAGCTCTATAAAACACTCTGTGAGAAAATTCTTAGATTGTTTAGTCAAAAAATAAATGTAAAAAAAAAGTATTTTATCTCAAATTCGTTTCTCTCAAACTTTCGATAAGAATTTGGACCTGTCGTCACCTAGCACACGAAATTTTATAATTTAAAATAATAAATCTTGTAATATTTTAATTGTTGAAGTGCATACTGCAACCAAGATTTATTAGAATTAGGTTTGTCTGAATATTTGGTCCTCTGGGAAAGTTGCTGCACGTTGCTAGCCTCGTATAACGATTTTCTATCTTTTCGGTTGACTTTATACCGTATATACCAGTTAGTATGTGAGATGACTGCTTTTTATAAACATAAAATAAAAAGTTCTAGGAATTGATCCATATATTTCAGGACCTCATATGCCCACAAAAAGGTTTCGGTTGACGTAACCACTATGGTCAATATGTGAGATATTTAAATAAAATTTTGTGAGTTTATTGTTTTTTTAATGTCAGATAGGTCCGAACTGGCACCTATTTATGGTATATATCTCGGTCTCCATATATCTGATTATCCTTAGCAGAGGTTATTCTTCAACCAGTGGTGATATTATCTCAGAAATTACAATATGACCTTTATGGACATGTTCTGCACCAGATTAAATTGTACTTGCTTTAATTTCTTCATTGACCAAAGTAGTTTTTTTTAAGAAGTTTAGAATGTAATGTATTTTAGAAAGAAAATGTTACCTATAATTTCCTGCAGGATAGAGAAGTTGGTTATCCAAATGAACATGTGCCTGAAAACTCCAGAATCTTCATACGCTGGGTCGAAACTTGGGTGGCAGTTTGTTGAGAAGTCTACTGCCCAGAACTATCTTTCATAACTAGTTTGAGGCTTCCTAACTATTGTAGTGTTTTGCAAGCCGATATTACTGCCATTAAGATAGCATTAAATCTACTGCTACGAAGAGCAGTCTTATTTAAGGATGTGGTTAGTGACTTTGATGGTAGAGAGGAAATACTAGCTTTGAGCTGTGCTGGCTGGAAATTAAACCTCTAATCAGATTTGTAAAGGGTCCAAGGCGCGTTCTTGATACTTAAAATCAAATACTTCTATTAAGGACTAGGCTGAGCTCGTTAATTGTGCGCTCAAAGCAAGTCCATGAGTGTCTGTCCTTACTAGAAATAGCATCAAGCTACTTCATCATCAGATTCGTTTGGGTGCCCGGTCATAGTGCAATCACTGCCTGAGAGGGCACCCTTGTCACGCTCAAATCGGAATGGGAACTAGTTGGATTTCCTTTAGCATCTTGCGTTCTAGCACTGGACCAATGTTAAAAATATTTTCGGACGCTAGTTGTCAAAGTTGTATGGATGAGGGTGAGGTGGAAACATCCAGTCACTTTCTGCTTATTTGTCCAGCCTTTGCAAGACTGAGGTTGAAACATCTTGGCAGTCTTACCTTCGGCGAGCCAGAAGACATAGCCAAAACTAACATGAGCCAATTCAACAAATTTGTGACAGGACACAACCTAACCTCGATCGCCTCCAATTTTAGGATATCTAACCAACCTAACCTTAGCTAGAGAAAATTTTAATTAAATGTAGACTGATGAGAGAAATCTGAGAGAAGAAATAACAATTGATTGTCTTGAAAGTAATACAATTAATTATTTATATTTAGAGAAAAATAATGCTTAAATTACAATAAAGGAATCAGTATTTGAATCTTTTTTTTAAATTTATAATTAAAATTATATTACTATCAAATTTTTATCATGTGTGTCTCTGTTTAAGTTGTATATCATCGCAGAAGTCATTTTACTTCTCCGATCTTCCGAAAATTCCGTAAAGAATAAGTGAAACACAAATATCTTAACTTTGTAAAAGCACTGCTCATTTTACTCACTTTGCTGCCGAATAAAAGGCGTTGCAAATTTCAATAATAACACCGCTTTGCCACATACACAGGCTCAACAAGCCAATTCACACGAATTCGTTTATAAATGCTTTAGTAAGAAAGGCCTTCCATGGTTGTTATTATTGTTGTTTTTACGCGCATTCAATTACTTTGCGTAGTGCGTTGGCTTGATACCGTTGCATATACCAAATAATATTGGAAAAATATCGGCCTCCGTATGCCTATAAGGAACAATCGAAAAATACCCATGAATAATAAAATATGGTAGAATACAACAAAACAAAAGCAAAGAACAGTTCTTTCCATTCTTCCGCTTCTGGGAATTATATCCCGAAATACCCAATTCTTTCTGTTATTTATGTATGCGTCGACAGTTATTTCTTCTCAATGTCCTTTGAAGTGCTCTAGTACCGGCACATGTATGTATATGGGTGTGAACTTCTGCACTGCCATTGAAATATTTAAATGTTTTCTCTTGTTTATTCTTATTGTTTTTATTATTTTACAATTTCGTTGGGCAATTTTCATTTTCTTCGCGCGTGCGGCAATCGCGTAAATGTGTCGATAGTAACTGTAAAGTGGCAGTGGTATTAACAGCTTTGCCAAGATACGATTCATGTGAGCAGGGTGGAAGACCATTTTTTTGGGCGGAAATAAACGATACAATAAAGGCGAACAGCGCTGATGTTGTTTTCTGTTTATTACACATTTTTTTATGCCCATTGTTCTGAAATCTTCTGCGATTATTAAAAAACGTCATTGGTTATAAATGAAAGAAGAAATCGGTTAAAGCCGGTAAATTTGCTTCAGAATATCAACATTATTTAATCTATAATCTGTAATATTTAATCTTTGTTCTATATTCTATAATCTATAATCTATAATCTATAATCTATAATCTATAATCCATAATCTATAATCAATTATATATTATTTATAATCTATAATCTATAATTTATAATCTATAACCTATAATCAATAATCTATAATCTATAATCTGTAATCTATAATCTATAATCTATAATCTATAATCTATAATCTATAATCTATAATCTATAATCTATAATCCATAATCTAAAATATATAATCTATATTCTATATTCTATAATCTATAATCTATAATCTATAATCTATAATCTATAATCTATAATCTATAATCTATAATCTATAATCTATAATCTATAATCTATAATCTATAATCTATAATCTATAATCTATAATCTATAATCTATAATCTATAATCTATAATCTATAATCTATAATCTAAAATATATAATCTATATTCTATATTCTATATTCTATAATCTATAATCTATAATCTATAATCTATAATCTATAATTTATAATCTATAATCTATAATTTATAATCTATAATCTATAATCTATAATCTATAATCCATAATCTATAATCTATAATCTATAATCTATAATCTATAATCTATAATATATAATATATAATATATAATATATAATCTATAATCAATAATTCATAATTTTTATTTAACCAATTTTAATAACCAGAGAGACTTCTTAGTTGTTGGCATTACTTTTCTGGTACAATCGCTATTTCGTTTGCCATTTTTTCCGATGATTTCTGTTTTTATTCTTTTCATGTTCAATGCTATTGTTTTCAGAGAATTTCACGCGACTGCCATTATTTTTCCACGCTTTTATTGCCCATGTCTGCCCAATATATTAAACAGTCCCACCAATTGTGCATGTTGCATACATAAACATACATGCGTATATGTTACATGTGTAGGAGAGCACTTTACTCATAAGCCATGGCAGCGAGTCGAACACGCCCTTCTCGCGAAACTGTAAATTTAATTTTTTGCACTCACAACATGACCGCTTTACAGGACACAAAGTAAATATAGGTACACCCTCCTTTCCCTTGGGTATGCTTATTTCTCTATTTTTGTTGATTTTTCTTTGGTATTTCTGTTTATTGCCACTACATCCGCATATTTTAAAATAAATTTATTGCCAATCGACAGGCAATTAAAGTGTCGCATAACAGTACTGGGCATAAAAAACCGAACAGTAGGAAATTTTCATTATGAGCTAAAATATTCATCAAAAAAAAATAAACAACTAAAATGAGAGTTTGTTTGTATTTGTAAATTAGTGACATTTTCCCGTAAGTGACATCAGTCATTTGTCGTCGTTTTGGCACGTCTTTATATAACTGCTCTTTAACAAACTTTTTACAGTGGATATTTTAATAAAGCAAATAGTCTTTATAGCACTATATATGCAAGATAGAAATTTCATGCCAATCCACCGAGGAATAGCGAACTTACTCAAACTTAAAGCGGTAGGAACTACCTGACAGGTACTGATAATGTCCGTGTACTGTAGACAATTGATAGGCTACAATTATAAAATATATTTTAAGTTAAAAAGTTGGCTTGAAAAGGCTGCTTCAATGGACCTCAGTTGGAGTTGTAGTAATTCTATGAAATCTGTCATCTTTATAATCTAAATTGATTATTCTTATTACCGAGGGATCTGCTAGAGTATGACGTTTCTTTTCTCGGCTACAATAAAGAGTGCACTGACACACTGTGTTTATTCATAAGGGTTACTTAAACACATCATTATGGTCAACATACATTCTACAGGGCTTTTGACATTATCACTTTCTAGGGTACTGCCTTCTGGATTTCCGTAATCAATGAGGAGGTAGTTTAAAAATCATAAATCACCGATCTCATTTCGATTGGCTTATAGGCGAAACCAATAAAATGAGGTGCTTAAAAAATTATGAATGGGTCAAATTCATCCGAAATGTACATTCAAAATTTTTTGTGTTCTTTGAGGTAAAATATTGGACACGTATTTTTATACTCTTGCAACATGTTGCTACAGAGTATAATAGTTATGTTCACCTAACCGTTGTTTGCATCACCTAAAAATTATCGAGTTATATATAGGGTTATATATATATAAATGATCAGCATGATGAGTCGAGTTGAAATTCGAGTGACTGTCTGCCTGTCGGCATATCTTAATGAAACTTGGTACACGTGTTCCTTGGCAAAAAGTGAGGACGAGTTCGTAGATGGGTGTAATCGAACTATGCACTGCCACGGCCGCAAAACGTTATTAATATTATATATATAAATATATAAATTGTCATTGGTTTTGTTTGTGCTTTGAAATTTTTTTAAAGGTGAGCGTAGCCCGTCCCTTTACTGGTTTTATGTATATGTCTTCGAAATTTTTCAAGCTATATCACCCAAATTTGCATAGGCCATACAATTTCAACACGGCCGCATAAAAATAGGTGAAATCAGATGATAACCAGGCCCACTTCGCATATTACGGTTTTGATAAAAACTACTTAAAGTGCCATAAATCAATAACGAATTGCGTCAGAGACATTAAATTTTACATCCGAGATGACACAAAAGGAACAGGTGTCCAAATTGGACAATGGACACTGCCCAAATTTAGGTAAAATCACATATCTCCGAACCTACTCCACCAATTTTAACAAAATTTGGTAGATAAGATTAATTTGACATTTTCATGTTACAAATTGGGCGAAATTGAACAACAACCACTTCTACTTTTCATATAAAACAACTTTAAATTTCACCTGGTTTTTTCACTTCTCAGTAACCAAATCAAGCATATATCGGGATAAAAATTTGCATGAATATTTCCTTTAAGGTTTGCCATCTCAGGTCTAAAAATTGTGGAAAACGGAGCAAAACTATTCGTATTTTTCAAATAAGAGTGTATCTTTTTGTCTAAAATGGATAACATCGGACGAAAACTTGCCTTAGTCCCCATTCAGTATTTTTAAATGTACGACTGACTCTACACTATATATCTGTTTATATTTATATATTTATATAATAAATCAAAAATTAATGCAATCAGCCCTTCCATTTCTATGCTCCCAATGATTTTATTATAACTTTCGCTGACGGGAAATGAATTATAGTAGTAATACTGAGTTAGTCTATGACCTTCAATATAAGTTAATATGATACCAAATATTTTTGTAATCCATTCACCATGTCACCGAGCAATGAAGTTGAATCTTCTCGCAAAATTTCTTTACATAAAGTTTAGCCAACACCTAAAGTTATTTCGCCGGCTTTGATTCTTGCAAGTTGCAAGAATACCAAATGTTCGGTTACACCCGAACTTAGTTCTTTCTTACTTGTTTTATTTCGACTCAATATAAATAACTTTGGAGTAATGAATTTTCAAATTTCAACGCTCGAAAAAAGTACTTTTATATATTTGCGTTAAGGAAGAAAAGTATTTCATTATAAAAATAATTAGCCGACCTAATGAATTTTTCTCAGCTTTCTAATGAGATATATACAAGTATACGTTAAATTTACTCTTTCGACTTTTTTTTTGTAAACAATAGGTACAATCACTGAAACTATATTTATTCAGTTTTTTTATTTGAAAAATGTAGTTCATCTATCTCAAATCACCCTATACAGTGTATAGTGTATACAAAAAACTATTCATATATTTTTTCTATTAAGGCAGTGATGAAATTTTAGAAAAAATAGTTCTCGAACGACTTAATATATAATATAATTTAATTTTCTGGAGCTTAAGTTATTTTGCCTTTGCATCGTCCACTAATTTTTCACAGCAATCCAGTTCACATGCAGAATTTAACTAGTACCGACATGTATAGTAGTTTTCCCACCCAGAGCAGTGCTTTTTTATGCTTCTTCTCGGTTAATTGCGTTTGCTTATTGGCAAATCCAGTTGGTCGCATTAGCGGTAATAAAAATGTAGGCCTTGCCACTAGAGATAAGCGCAGTAATTTATCAGCCAGCCGCATGAGCTTAGTTGTGTTTCTCTTTGGTATTTTATGTGTTTCTCTTTTTATTTGCTCGTGCGCCGCTATTTTGCTGGTGTTATTCCCAAGTCACTCTTAGTCTTTTGGTCTCCATTTTAAAACCAATTCAACCCAAGTATGCGTGGTTTGTTTGAACTTATAGTAAATTTTTTTATTGTTGTTAGTAGCCTTCTATTTATTTTGTTGTTTCTCATTTCTATTGGTATGTAAGCTCTGATATTTACATACTACATTGAACATTAAGGTGTGCCGTTAATACGTGAGTTTGAGTTTTGTTATGTGTTTCGCAAGCGGCAATAAAAAGGTTCTTTTTAAGATGTTAGTTTGAAAATTAGCTACTTTTTATCCGAGTTTTCGTATATGGGTTACGAATCTACTCAAAGCTTTATGTATGAGCTTAAATTTTACTCAAGTTATCTCTTACATGGATAAAACGATAATTGAACGAATAGAGAGATATCAGAAAACCAATCAGTGTCATTATCCTGATAATATTACTATATATAACGCAACATCGGTCTATATCGAATAATTTTAGATGTTGCAAAAAACCGTTAAGTATAAAAAAGTTTACTCTACTAAATAAGAACATTTCGGACCACCCTAATGTATATGGATATGCAAAGTTGCATTTTCTACTTGCAATAGCTCACTCCATATGCAAACAATACGAACATATCTACATACACACATACATGTACATATATGTATATATGTTTGTGCATTAGAATTTCAGCGATTTATCTGTCTCTTGGCTTGTCGGTTGTGTGACTTTCACTCACTAAGCTTTTAAGTGCGAAATCCCTTTTATGTGATTTGTTGTGGTGGCTTTGAGTGTGGCATTCTTATATCCCGGCACTTATTATGTCTTCTAAGCATTTCGTTTTCATTGTTTTGCCTCTCTGCCACTTTTTCCCCACTGCAGCGTAAGGAACACTTTTTTATTTGTCTTTGACATTGAGTAGCTGTTGGCTCATTTGAGTGGATTTCATTTTTATCGAAGAAAAAAAAATGTGATAATATATATTTTTGTATGTGTGTGTCTTTTTTGGTTGTGTGTGTCATTTTTGTAATTTTCTCGCATACAAATGAACGTTTTGGAATTTACCACTTAGATTTTGTGGTTTTTGTGCAACCATCGTGGCTCACTTTGAAGTCACTTTGCCGCTGTCATCTCGCTGGAATACTCTTCTGGTAGTTAAGTGTAGTATATTGTGGCTTATGGTGTGGGAAGTCTGTCACTGGACTAAACTGGCTTGCTCTCGGTATGTAACGGTTCGCCATGCGCTCAAAATGTGCATTCAGTTGATGCTGATATGCTGCGTCACAACATACTAAATAAAATAAAATACTAAATGAGATTGAAAACAATTTAGTACGCAATTTTAATCTATTTACGTTTTAACAGTATTGAAAAGATTAACCAAAATTTGTGGATATCAATGTAATTGTTTTAATATCTCATAAAAAATCTATATTGTTATTAATAATAACTTATTATTAGTATTTTCTGCCTTTATCATGAAATGATGAAAATCATGACAATTTGAACCCGGACAGTTAGCAAAACTAAAGTTTTTAAGTATTTTAATACAAATCTTTATTTTCGCCTTCAATATAGGCTTCTGAGCCAATACAAGCATGCCAATGCTTAATCCAATTTTCCATACACTTATAAGCCTCGCCCGGGATGGACAACAGTGCCTTAATGAATTTTGGTTTTGTCGCTTCCAGCTCAACCCATAACTCGTCATCAGTTATTATGCGTTTGATAAATGTAGGGTCCGAAGCTAAGATTTCAAGCATTGTTTTTGCTACTTCTACCCGACGTCGTTTTTGTAAAAGATTCAAGTCTTTTGGTATGAATCTAGCATTAACACGCTTCCTACCCAAAATAGTAACCAAAATGTGTTCAGTCGATTTATAAGGGGTGTTGAGGTCCTCTGCTATCTCTCTGATGTCAACAAGATAATTTTTTAGCACTGCTTTCTTAATTTTTAACAAAAGACTAGTATCAGGCGATACCTTCACGATCTATACTAATTGCTTTGTGTCACTCAAATACTTATGTTCGTTATTAACTAGACTCTCCAAAACATTTCTGCAATATTTTCATTTATTCCGTAGCCGGGACTCGATTGAAAATCCAAAATTTCGAGCAAACTCATTGTTTAGTTTTTTTCCATGGTAAAAATCATCAGACAAAGTTTTCGCGTTGTTAACAGTGAACTACCAAGCACTCACTAATTGACATATAACATAGAGACCACACGTACATAACAAAAGTTGTACCAATCTAGGAAAACTATTGTTTATCGATTCGGTTTTCGCGTGCAGTTTAAATGGACCAGTCCGGGTCAAATTTGATTAGATGCGTTAAAGATACATTTCGTAAATTCCTTCGTGAATTGTAGATTATGGACCTAAAGTTGAACTGGAAGAAACATAACTCCAAATATATAAGTATATGTATGTACTTATACTATTGTGCAATATATATATATAATCTATAACAAATATATAATCTAGAATCTATAATATATATAGATCTGGTACACTATAATTTATAATCTGTAGTCTGTAAGCTATAATCTATAATCTATAATCTATAATCTATAATCTATAATCTATAATCTAT